>JAQFVV010002347.1:0-28330 GCA_028023455.1 Epiperipatus broadwayi | reverse complement strand
AAACATTCATTGCATTTTTATATTGAATTAACTGCATCATCTAATATATGTGTTGAATGTCTTTAGAAAAGTTTAATTTTAGTTAAATATTCCAAATGCATTCAACTGTTAGTAATATCACAGCAAACAGATTAGTATATGCACCAACTGTTAGTAATATCACAGCAAACACGTTAGTAATATCACAGCAAACAGGTTAGTATATGCACAACATTTCGAGGTATTTTTCTCCCCTCTTCTTCAGGTGTTGCTGGCCTGACCAGTGACAGTACTAGCATGGAATTTGAACCTGAGTCTTTGAATTCTTGATTATTGAATTTTAAGTGTGCTCAAACCAACTGGGCCAGGGCATTGCAGCAAAGTTCAATAATCAAGAATCTTAAGGACCCAGGTTCGAATCCATGCTAGTACTGTTACTGGTCAGGCTTAAATCTTAAAAGAGGGGAGAAAAATACCTCTTAAACGTTATTACGTATACTAACTGGCTACTGTGATATTGCTAACAGTTTGTGCATATGCTAACCTGTTTGCTGTGATATTACCAACAGTTGAATGCATTTGGAATATTTAACTAAAATTATACTTTTCTAAAGACATTAAACACATTAGATGATGGAAATAGTCTCAATATAAAAATACAGCTAGAACACCATTATCACAAACCTTCAAGAAAACATTCATTGCATAACGTCTTTATTTTTACATTATCACTATTTTTTTGTTTTTCCTTCTAGTTAAAATCTTCCCACATATTTTCTTATAATTTCCTTATCTCCAAGTATATGACCAATCATTTCCTCTTCTATTTTGTAAATAATTTCATTTATTTTCTTCTCAGTTTTAATATTTCTAAGAATGTGTATTCAACTGATTTATTACTTTTAGCATTTACATTTCAAAAGCCATACTTTTTCTGCTTTTTTTTATAAAAAAAATTATTCAAACCTTTGCTCTATAAAAACTTTATTTTAAAAAAAATATATATTTAATAATTTCCCCCTTCTTAAAAAAAAAATTCTGTCTTTAAAGAATCACCAAATCATTTAAAAACTTTTTTTAATTATTGCTCATTCTAAAAAAAAAAAAAAAAAAAGAAGGAATTAATAATGATCATTTTAAAATGCCTTGTTGAGCTTTACATATTTTTAAATAACCCTCATATATTTATTGTACTTTCTTTTAAAAAATATATATGTTGTGACCAGATGGCTTACTTATAAAGCAATTAGCTGTCATATTTAATGTTGAACCATCCAAATGTTATAATTTTTTATTTCTTATAAAAATTATCAGTACGAGATAGCATTGATCTAATATATTAACAATAAAAATAGAATTTACTCTAATTATGCTTGTTTAAAGTAATATTAAAAGAATTTAGTCCATTGCAAGAATTTGTATGTAAAGCCATCAGTTTATGTAATTTACTGGTAAATACGGCATTTGCAAGTTTGAAGGCCAAGAAGGTTTTTGGACTGAATCCAAGCAGTAGAAAAATAAAAAAGTGCAAATTGGCCAATTGAATGGATCTGCATACTTTATTTTTTGGTGGGTTGAATCCCAGGAGCAATTGACTATACAATAAATAAAATGTATTCTAATACCAGTAATTTTAATAAGCCTATAAACAAATAATGGCTATTAAATATGTAACATTGAGAATATAAACTTTATTTACAGACCAATCAAATCCTAGCCAGTGCTATAATTGTTAGGCCAAGAATCAATTTTAATAAACTTGGAAACAATAAACACTGTCTCATATTGATATCAATTTATTGATCAGATAAATGATGATCATTTTACTATTTACAAATCTGAAGGAATCACAAAATTTTTAATCTTTTGGCTGATCAATAAATTCATGTTAATATGAGAAATTGGCAGTTGTTTACAAATTTGTCAAAAATGGTTTCTTTAGGAATCTGATTTGTGAATTGTACTAACATACAGTATTATGATTCAATTGGTCCATATTTTCTGTATGTGATGTTCTGTTAAAATACAACAGTAACAAAAAATCACTACGAGTAATAGCTATAATTGTTTTATATCTGATAATTGCATGATTTTCAGTTTCAAAAAAAAAAAATTACTGAAAAAATTATGTTAAATGATTTGTTGGAAAGCAGATTTTATTATGCACATGTCTCCTAGCATAGAGAAGTGTGATCAAAACAATAGATAAATACTTTCCATTAATACTGTTACATCTTATATTTAGGTTTCATTATAAGATTAATTATTAAAATATTGTAAATTTAAATAGCTCTTCTTTAATCAACAAAATAAGGAAATAGAGTTTAAACTTAGCATTAATAATTATAATTTTAATATCAAAAGACGTAAAGGGTTCATTCAAATTTATGCTAAGCAACTAGAATTAATTGTAAAATGGGTGAGGCAAGCAATGACTAATCAACCATGATGATGATCAATTATCTATTACTTGAAAATTATCCCTGTTGCCTAGTTATCTCAATCTACTATTTGGAGCATATAGATAAATGAAAAAAAAAAGGAAATAGCTTCTTATAAAAATTATTATGACAGATTCCTTTTTTTTTAAAAAAAAAAAAAAAGAAAGAAGCTGTTTCAATACTCCTGGTATGATTTCTTTTATTAGGAATAGGTTAATGCAGTTATATATTGTAACCATCATCAATTGGACAATCGGGCCACACGTTGACAGGCACCAAGAGCTCACCTGTAACCATTAACATTAATCAAGCTTAATACCTTGATGTCGGAGAACTACTATAATCAGACCCACCTTACTATAACCCAATAGACTGAAGGGATGTACCAATGCCTACCATATTGGCACTAAGAACTGTAATAGAATTCTTTACAATCAATGGCTTTAATCATTGGGCAGCCAAGAACTGTACTCATCGATCTAACTGAATGCTTCCATCATTGTAGTGCCAAGAATTATAACCAAAAGCATATCATGCCATCTATATTATGCACCAAAGACTATAACCAAAATCTGGAGCAAATTACCACAAACAAAACTAATGATATAACATAAAATTGTTATGATCTAATCTGGTCGCAGCCAGGGTGTACCACGAAGACCTATCATAGTAGTATGTGAAAATGCATTAAACAAACTATAGGTATGCAATTTATTATCCTTCAAACCTTAATTTGCGATTTTTCATCGCACGAGACCTTATGGCCGACCATGGACAAGATGGTATAATTTGTGGAACTATTAAAGATTATGAATTTTAAAATTACATATATGATTTTTAATACAAATGCTAGTCTAGGTAAGAGTTTTGCAATAATAAATAAACATGGAATACTTGGGTTCTTTTCTATAATTTAATAAATATCAATGAGACTCTTGTTATACTGATGAATGACAATTAAAACATTAAGTAAATACATTTAATCATGTCATTATTTGGTAAATCTGTTTATAAGTTTATAAAATCAATCAATTTTGTATCATGTACTCGAATCAATTACGCAAAGTTTAAATGATGGAAAAGGTAAATGGGATTTTATTGTACCTTACACATCATAAACTACCAAGGACAAAAAGCATTCAAATGTTTTTCTCAAAATATTACTAAACTCTTATATCATGCTGACAATAGTATGTACTTCAATGTATGCTCTATTCAAGATATATGATTTCTGATTTTATGAATGACAAATAGCAACGGCACAGTAAGCTTAATTATAAATCAATATTTATTTACAATTTTTATGACTAATAAGTAATTGATGTTTAATGTAATAACTAAATACATAAATAAACAAATAAAATAAATAAATAAATTATAATTCCATTGGCTTCCTTCGATAACATATCATAGGCACAGTTTTATAAAGCCTAATCATACATTATATTACAATTTGATATAATTGATGTCTTGAGGAAATTATACTAAAATTCAACATCAACTCATGAAATATCCAATGTCAATTCCAGAACCAATAAACCTATACTATAGACCTATAACAATGTAATAAATAATATTATATTTGTAGGATTTAGCTATAATGCTAATGCTAAATAAAAATGAAAATTTAAACTTCAATTCAGATAAAATACTAATTAACAAACAGTTAATTATTATGAGGTAACTTAGATAGAATGTCCTGCTACACTTTATGACTTAACTTATAAATTATGCTTATAAATGGAAGAAGATGATTTTAGCAGAATAACCAAAATACTTTGCCCAAACTTATATTTATGAAGTAAAATCATATTCTTGTGGATGCATTCATCTACACATAGGAATTATATAACACTGAGTGCCTTGTGGATTTATACACCATCATAAAGCAATAAATATAATTACACAATTCCGCGGATTAACCACCAGCGCAGGAATGAGTGTAAAAATACAGAAAGTGGCAATTAATTAATCTGCGGATTAACCACCAGCACAGATTAATACCTTTTAACATTATAAAGCAATATTACTATTTACTTCATATTTAAAGTGCAAAAATCATCCTCCTCAGTTATTCTGACTATTCAGAAAACACTAGCATTTTAGCAGATGTGGGTTCATGCATAATAAAAGTGTTTCACTAATCAGGACAACTAATGTATTAAATTATCTTGCTTAAAATAAAAACATAGCAACAATGTAATATAAGTAACATTAGTATAGGAATAGAACTCTGGAAAGACTCATAAGACACTTCATGAGAGGTTGACACATATCATAAATTCATTAGTAATTTTCAAGCTTTTTCGCAAGCGCTATTCCCTTGAGTAAATATTTTATTCAATCCCATTAATTTAATTTAAACCTAATAAAATATAACTCATGAACTTCACATACAAGTTCATATAACAATAAAATTAAATTAATTCATTCTTACTTAAATACATGAATTCTAGCTACAGCATTTTATAATAATAAATATGATCCGTGAAATCCATGTAAAAATGTCTTGAATAATAAATACACAAAGTGATAATTATAATTATATTTGAATTCCATAAATGTAATTCTATCTATTTGTCTTAGATATTATAAGAACTTTTAAATTAATGATTTTACGTGGCTCCATAAATATAAAACAATTCCAAAAAACATGACACGCAGAGTTTAAATGAAAATGTTCTTCATAAGTTATTAAATTCTACATTTCTATATAAAACTGTTCCAAGTTTATAACATCCAGGCTAATATTTATTTATCCACGTTTAAATTTAGGGATACTAATTAGAGCAAATAATTTAATAATTCCAAATTAACGATAAAATTAGAAAGTAGTTTTAGTTAATTATTTGAAGACTGTTTCCATTTTTCAAATGGTAAACAAATTAACTAGCAAATACATTACTGGCAGTATAAAGTTAAATAAATTAATCAATGCTATATTATTTTAAATTATAAACGGAAATATTAAACCATGTTAATAACTTTAACATTTAACTTTGATTTTAAACCTCTTCTTTTTTAAAAAGAAAGTTTTCATATTTAAAAAACTTCTGTAATTAAAACATCTATTTAGTTTTGCCAAATTGTAGAATAATAAAATAGTCCAAATATACCGAGATTCTGCAATTAATTCTGCTCTTAAATTTGAAAGCTCCGACATATTTTAAAGTGTAAATATTGGAAAATTATTAGCGATTTGATCCACTTGGCTAGCTGACTCGAACAGATTTTTAAATTTAGCACTTCATTCCATTATTAAATACCACCATTTTATGTTTACATTTGTAGAAAACTTTTTGGTAAATCCGTTTACTTATTAACTATTTTTAAAAATAAGCTTATCATATTTTACATACATTTTATTCTTACACCATTTTCTTTTTCTGTAACAGCAACCTTATCGCAGACGATCTCTTTAATCGCGCTCTTTTTTTTTTACATTGAAACGTGTATGTAATTACTATATTTTTATCTAATAATTAAAAATTAGTTAAACAAATGGTTTTTTAATTCAATGAAAATAATTTCTAAGACTATTTTAAACAAATAAAAATTATTATTATTTTCAATCACATTTTACTAAATTTAATGTGTTCTCAATTTTTAAAAAGTTAAACATATTTTGATACAAATCAGCGGATGGAAAGAAGCAATTTTAAATACATAAAATAACACAGACAATAAGTAAAGCAAAATATTACTTATTCTCTCTAATAAATTATCTTGAATGCAAGAAAATAATCTGTTCAAAAATGCAAACCAAGGCAATCAAATCACCAAAAAGAAGACAGAGAAATTTTTATACCAGTTATATCGATCTTTATATTTTATACTAAAATATAAGGTTACAATATATATGCCTGATTATACATGGTTTTGTTATGGACTATGTGAAAAGTACTCGTAAGCACCAGTAGTATTTATAGCAATCAAAGATACTTTACTATTCTATAGTTTTAATCTGGTAATTGAATACTTTTCAGTTTTAAAAAAATTCACCTTTTATTAAAAAGCTTATGTTAATTAATCTACTGGAAAGAAGATTTAATATCTCTAGAAGTTACTTAGTAAGGCTATGTTCATATTTATTGATTCAATATCCATTGCATTCAAAATTGTGTTTCTATAAATTGCCTAGATAGTTGTCATTTAACAATGTCTAAAACTGCATTTATATGGACTGTAGAAGATTTTTAATGGTATTGCTGTAATTTTTCTCAATATTAATATTTATTCAGGTATTAAATCATGATCAAATAGGGTTATAGCCAAAAGTTATTTACATTATTATCAAGTTAGGATTATCTAAGTAAACCAAGGTTGTTTAATTAATTAAAGTCTATTCTGTGAATTTTCTGTCTTCTCAAAATAATCTGTTCAAAAATGCAAACCAATGCAATCAAATCACCAAAAAGAAGACAGAGAAATTTTTATACCAGTTATATCAATCTTTATATTTTATACTAAAATATAAGGTTACAATATATATGCCTGATTATACATGGTTTTGTTATGGACTATGTGAAAAGTACTCGTAAGCACCAGTAGTATTTATAGCAATCAAAGATACTTTACTATTCTATAGTTTTAATCTGGTAATTGAATACTTTTCAGTTTTAAAAAAATTCACCTTTTATTAAAAAGCTTATGCTAATTAATCTACTGGAAAGAAGATTTAATATCTCTAGAAGTTACTTAGTAAGGCTATGTTCATATTTATTGATTCAATATCCATTGCATTCAAAATTGTGTTTCTATAAATTGCCTAGATAGTTGTCATTTAACAATGGCTAAACCTGCATTTATATGGACTGTAGAAGATTTTTAATGGTATTGCTGTAATTTTTCTCAATATTAATATTTATTCAGGTATTAAATCATGATCAAATAGGGTTATAACCAAAAGTTATTTACATTATTATCAAGTTAGGATTATCTAAGTAAACCAAGGTTGTTTAATTAATTAAAGTCTATTCTGTGAATTTTCTGTCTTCTCCTTTAATTCTTGTGCTTGGGATTGCAATTTTTATTTGGATTACTTTTTTCTTTGTTTTATTCCTTTTCTTCATCTCTTCTCTTCTTTCTTTCCTTTTTCTTCTGGTGTTTTCTTATTCCACTCTCTCATTTTGAAGAGGCTCCATGTATTTTTATATCTATTTGAAGACACCAAGATTTTGTCCCTTTTTATCATCTCTGCCATTTTGTTTAAGAAAAATTATTCTTCATTTTGTTGAGGGTGATTGAAAGTTTTGTGGTATTGCTGTAATTATTGGAGAAAAGGGCGAAAATGCAAAAACTAAATATTTGCATCTTTTCAGCATATATGTGTCTGAGTGTATCGGTGTTATTAGATAGAGTGGAGAGTGATGGGTCATCTGAAAGTCTGTGCTCATATACCCTATATATTACATATATAGACACAGGTATATAACAAGCCTGTGTTTCAGTTATTACATTGTAGAGATGTCTGCCCATTCTTGCATATGTATTGAATGGATTATGTCCTGTACATGTGGGGTTCAGATTGACCTTAGGTCAACATGGGTGTGACAAGAATCTCGGCTTCAGGGTGGCCTTGGAGCATTCCATCAACAGATTTTCAATTGGATGGACGGTTGAAGAGTTGGAGTGTGTAGTAGATTGGACCCTGTCCATTTAAGTATGAAGATTGTCTATTTTAATATATATCTGAGCACTTATAGTATATATGTGTGGGAGATGATAATCTGGACCAACTGATGATTGCTGGTTTAGCATGAAATACGTATATTGGTGATTATTTATCTTTTTCAGCATATATGGTATCAGTGTTATTAGATAGAGTGGAGGGTGATGGGTCGTCTGAAAGTCTGTGCTCATATACCCTATATATTACATATATAGACACAGGTATATAACAAGCCTGTGTTTCAGTTATCTATTTTTTTGTTTATTATTAATCAAATATAATATATTTTTTGAGAAAATTACTCATTTTATATCATTTATAAAAATAAAAAATTGAAGAGCTGATCTTTCAGTCTACTCTAAACTTGAATAATCACTGGTTACCAGATAGTATAGTGCCATGATATTGCCATTCTTAGCCTGGTGTCTGGTTTTTGCCTTTGTCAGTGAGGGCTAAGATTCAAAGCCAGAATTAATGCACTAAGCAGCCATCTTTTAATTCTTAATACTTTTCAAGATAATAACCTGAAATTCAAAACTCCAAAGATTTTGAATCAAAGATAACTCACTTCTTTTGTTATATAGATTTGACATTATATCAATTTGTATATATTTAGGACTTTAGTTTTATTTTAGTCATAGGGCACTTATATATATATATATTGTTTGGGAATGTTCATATTACATGTTTACCTATAAGTATATGATTGAACATGAAAAAATTACAGTATATTATTGTTGGTGTATAATTGAAGTGTTTTTATTTTATGTTTAAAAGAAATATTTTTATTTTGATATTAAAACAAGTTTTCTAACTTGTTCTAATAGAAATGGAGTTAAGTATTATATTAAATTTTTAAATTTATTTCCAGTATTATTCAAGGTATTTATTTAACTAATAATTCAGCCAAATCTGCATAGTGATTTAAAAAAAGAGCAACTTCTCATACCTATTACGAATTAAAAAAATTTTAAAACAATATTAAAATGACTAGAAAAATTTCAAAATTTTGTAACTTCATTTCTATGCATTTGAACACAATAAGTTTTATAATCTTTTACTTCATTAAGTTTTGATTAATTTGGTCTTCTTCAGAGCTTTTAATAAATTTAGAAAAATTCTAGTAAAGCTTGTGAATTAATCAAAAGTATTAGTGAAAGATTATAAAAGAAATTGTACTGAAGTGCATAGAAATGAATTTTTGAAGTTTTAAAATAATAAGACAATACATTAAAAAGAATTAGGAAGATTTTAGTAAGTAGGATTTAATATAGAAGAAAAAAAATGGTATAGATGAAAACTATTAGTGGCATGCACAAAAAGCGATTTTTTTTTTTAAAAAAATTTCTCATCCTTCCTCTAATAAAAATAATAATGAAACCACAAGAAAAATAATTCTGATATAATAAAAAGCATACAATTATGTTTTTTTATTGTACCAGAGTTGTTTGGATTGGTTTGTCTAGCAATAATAGTCATTCATATTCAAATATATGGTTTAATTAATAATATGGTAGTGCATATATTTGGATATTAAATTATTTTTCTTTTAAACATATAACTGTAATGATACAACATTCAAAATATTTCTGGTTTTGAATAGTAAACTAGTACAAAACATTGTTTGTTCTTTTAGACAGATAATTAAAACTTTTCTCACATTTTTTACCCTTTAAAAACTTTATAGTTAATTTACAAAGTTTTAACTTTACATCTTATGATTTCAAATCTGAAATCAATGGCATGTAAATGTTTTTTTTTTTCTCATGTTACCAGAAATAAAATGCTATTATTTGTCAATCAAAAGATAAAGGATCTCATTGTTTAGTGGCAATTGTATTGTATTGGAAGTTTTTAAATAGCTGAAAGGTCAAAGCACTTTCAGGATTTTTTCAGATAACTATATTACAATTAACTCATTTAATCATCACTATTGATCCCTATTCTTGGTTCATAACGATTCCCAAAGTATTTTGGTTAGTTAAAATGTGAATGCTCTCTTCATTATCACGAACAATTCTATGATTTATTGCTTGGGAGTTTATCAAAAGATCAAACAACAGAGTCACTGTCATGATTCATGAACTTTTCACTATCTCTTATGCTTGCAGATTACTGTTATTAAAACAGGCAAAACTCTCCATACAGTAAGCACTACTCATTGCCAAACAGAGTAATCAATGGATGCCAGAAGGCTTGTGCATAAAATCCCTATCTAGTGCCTACTCATCCAATATCCCCAGATAGTTTCTGGCTCTCAGATCCAAAGCTCCTTACTGACGAAGGCCACAAGCCAGAAACTAGTCTGGGGATATTGGATGAGTAGGCACTAGATAGGGATTTTATGCACAAGCCTTCTGGCATCCATTGATTACTCTGGTTGGCACTGAGTGGCACTACTGTATGGAGAGTTTTGCCTGTTTTTATAACTTTAAACTCAGGAATAAACCCTTTCTACCTCTGCTCTAAACCACACAGGGCATCTTTAGTTTTTCTTGGGTGGCATATTAAAATCTCATGAATGTTAAGCTCATAATTTATTTTTTCCTCTTAATTGAAAATATAATTATGTAAACAAAGTAGAGTATGATACATTCCAATTACTATCAGTATTCCTAAGGCTAAAATAGGCTAACACAGTTATAGTTTTTGAGCTTCAGTTTAATTAGAAATAAAAGTTCTCTTTTGCTTCTAATTCAATTTGCTATATGGATTTAAACGCAGACAGCAATTTTTATAACTATGAGGAATTAGAAGACCCATATATATATATATTATAACGATCGAAATGAAAGTGAAGATCGAATCTAACCGCAAAAACCATATCTGCAACTACCAGGGCGCCATCTAGGCATTTGAGCCTAGAAAAATTTATAGAGTAGGCAGATACGCGCTGTTAAGATTCCACTTTATTTAAATATTCCGATCGTTAGCCCAAGTCACTAGCTCAGCGGAGACGCAGAGATAAAAATCTATATCTTAATTTATATCTCAAATATCAATAAATAAAAGCCACTGCCAGAAATTAACACATAAAAATATTTATTTACGCACATATAAAATAACATTTAAATTTTGAGGAATAAATTCAACATTTTTTTAGATTTTTCTCTTAACTTTTAATTTTACATTTAACTAAGTTTCAATGAGTTTAATATTTTATTTAAGATAGTCAAGTATGAATAGACTATATAGATCTGCATTTGAAAAGAAAATATTCTTCCCTGATTTAACCTTAGGCAACAAATTTCGCAATCAACTGGCGCCAATCCATCCGATACATTCATGTATTCAATGTAGCATGATACGACAACACAAAATACTATATTGTCAGGAAAGTACATCTGAACAGTAAGTAGAATTAGAGAAGATATTGACTCTCCACCAACAAGAATGTGACATCTGTTGGCAAGTAGAACAATAAACAAAAAACTCCATAGGAATGGACTGCGGTCTTCTGCCGACTTTCAAACCCATCCATAGGCAAACAGAAGGTGTGTGGCGTATATATGCAATCCTGCCCGAAGCGGATCTCATACTACATCTACTAATTACACAAATATATCCAATCCATTGAGCCAATTCAACTACGAAACGAATAACCTAAGATTACCCTCCCTTAATATAACTTTACAAAACTATATAGCCATTCACGCCCGACTTAAATTTAACATTTAGATACGTTCGCACAAATGCATTTTATAATATTTGTTTTAAAATGTTGAGTACAGATCAGCTGCACAGATTCCACGGTCAAAAACATTCCAAATTAAACACAACCGATCAAAATACAGTCATCGATAAACGTCACTTGCATAGGGAATATACAAATCCCATTAGCATTCATCGTAAGATGCTTGCAGTGATATCGTTGACATATATTCTAATCGAATGTGAAAACCACAACATTATCAACCGCTAATGAATCTATGCAACGTCTATACCCAACCTAAATTTCATCATTTAAAATTTAAACAACAAATAATTTATACAATAAGAGAGAAAAAAAAATGGAAATGATTTTTATCAATCGGAAAACATATAAAATTAAACATTATTAATTGATTTTAAACTTAAAAGTCAGATAGAAGTTCATAAGCTTGAACGAAAGTTCTTAGTTATTTTTAAATTTAGAGTTCATGTCAATATAGCTTACAGTAGAAGAGTCCAGGTTCCTGTTTTTAATTCCCGCGACGTCTCCATTGGAAGATAATGTTCTGGAGGTAGCATTAGCTGGTTCCATTCTTGTATCACAGTCTTTTCATTTTATATTTTTTTTAAAACAAACAAAAAAAAATGAGAGAGAACGGCAAGTGCGTCCTACCGTTTTCATCAAATCAAGTCCGAAAAAACTGTCTGGAACTCAATATTTCTCTTTTTATAGTAAATCTCCAGATTGAATGAACAAAGACGTCACTAATCCAAATTTTCGTTCGGGTCTGGGCTGAGGCTTGGTGCTTCCATTGGTCAAGCTAATTTCTTTTTATTTTCTTATCTATCTTTCATCAGATCATTTTAATTATACAAGAGCCCGAAGCTAGCTTGCTTTTCAAACAATTTATAAACAATCATTTCCATTTACAGATTACATTAATTAATACCTGTTTTTATTTTTAAATCTTGTACTTTTTTATAAAAAAAGTACGTTCAAATACTTATTTGTTTTTTTAAAAAAAAATATTTTTAAAGTTTGGCCTCTGTGCGAATGTATATACGTTTAACAATATTTTAATTTTAGCGTTTAGTTTTTTACTTTTATTTGCGAACTTTTACGTTTTTATTTTAAATAAATGTAACGACATATTTATATATCGTTACAATATATATATATTTGGCATCTTGTAAATAATAATTCATCTGCTACATTAAATATTTCCATGGATTTATCATGATATAAACAAATTTGGGAGTATTCCATTTAAATAACTAATTTATTTTTAGGACTGCCAATAGTAATTGATGGTTGGCTGGTAACAATTCTTTTAAAGGTATCTCTATTTATAATTAAATAGCCTCACCCTTTAGTTTGTTTACAGCATAATAAATCCATTTTTTATCTAGTATATGTAACTCTTCAGAGAAGATGAATTATTATCTATAGAATATCAAAATAATGTGTCTTCTAACTTACCATACATGTAGAAATAGCTATTCGGATATAAATCTATATAAGATCTTTTATTTTTAATTAAACTCGAAACAAAAAAGCTATTATTGGGTAGTAGAGTAAAATGTTTTAGCCTTAGGATTGATGATATTGATGATTTACTAGCAGCAACTGTGCTAAATATATTTCTAGTTATTTACATGGAAATAGTTCTACGTTATATTTTGTTTACATCATAATAAATCCATGAAAATATTTAATCTGTGTATATATACAATATTTGAAATTCATTTTGAAGAACAAAATTAACAAGAATAGAATTTTTTTTTTTGAATTCCAATATTAAAAATAGTTTCATGTAGTTGCAAATGATAAATTGGTTATTTTATAAGTTGAAAAGAAATTATTGCATTCCGTAATGAAATGAAATGAATATAAAATTTGTATTAAAAGAGTTTGTCTTATTTAAAATACAACAAACCTATTTTGTACCAGGAAAGTATTTTGCAAGAAATTCACCCTTTTTTAAATTGTCAACAACCTTATACATCTAATATCACCAAATTGTCTAATATTTTTTTTATTCTCTATAATTTATTGAATGCAAAATCAATATGTTATATATTGTACAAAGGAAACAAGTATAAAATATAAGCTAATACATGTGTAAAAAAAAAAAAAAAAAAAGATAATCAAGCAAGATGAATGTGTTACATACATTAATGAATTCATAAGGACATAGATTAATACAAATAGAATAGGGATAAAATAAATGTGTGATAATAACTGTCATATCTGGTACCATTGTCTACTGTTCAAACCAAGCAGTCCATCATATAACGGTGTTTATTTACCCAATCTGCCTGACAAATGACTCAGTTCAGCAAACTGTTCCGTTCATTAAATGTTCTAAATGAGATTCCATGTTTCATAAAATCTTGAGTTGGGAGTTAGCAGTTTGTCACGATTCTTCATTTTTTGTAGTTTCCTAATGGTAAAAGCCTCTTCATCGAAAGCATTGGTGTTGAATATTTTTCTGCACCTTACAATCCAAATAGCATAGTTTATAAATAATGACAATATGATTGTGGCAATTGATCTTGTTCTTATGCTGTCTTTGGGCGATATGATTAAGTAATAGTCAACGTTAAGGTTCTTGGCAATTGTACTTCTTGTGATCCAGAGACCAGCATGAGCGAATCATATGTTCAAATGATTCTTCATGTCTATGACAGAGAGGACAAATAGGATCAATTTTAACAATGCTTCTCTTATATGCAAGAAACCAGTTGGTACTCACTGAATTGATGTTGATTTTCAAAATTCAGGTATTTAGGCTCCATGCTCCAGAAGCTGAAGAGAGTCATGAGTTTTTTATTGGGAGTCCCCAATTTGGGACATATGTCAATGTTGACTGGATGTATTAGTCTGTATGCTTCCCATATCTTGATTCGATTGTCAAATGTGTCATGGGTGATGACCATGTATTTTTTAATCAGCTCAATTGATGAGTCTATGAAGTTCTTACCTTTAGGCGGCGGTCTATCAGTAGGAATTACTGGCTCCAGAATCTGCTCATATCCAAAGGTTTTGATTATTATTGAGATAAAGTTGAAAGTTTTCTGTACTACAATAGCCTGCAGAGATTGCAGGGACAAACCATTGTATTTCTTATGTTGCTGCATGAGCTTAATGCTAAATGCAGCAACCTTGCCTTTCCAGAATAATCTTGCTGCAAGAGTGTTTACTTTTCTGATAAATGTTTTGGTAAGTTTGATGATTGGCATATAATAATTTATTTTGGCCATAATTTTCATATTCAATATGGCTACTTTCCCAGGTAGGGATAGATAGACTTTGGATAATTTTTGGGTTAAGTTTTCCGTTGATAATAGGATTTCATTATGTATGTCTTTTGACATTTGGGTATGTTGTTTGGCAAGTGCAAATCCTAGAAATTTTTGAGGCTCTGCTTTGAACTTAGATGCAATTTTTTTTTCCATTACAGATTTTTCATGTTGCAGATTTCAATGGATTTATTAAGAGACCAAATTTACTGGAATACCATTCCAAGATGGAGTTAAGCTGAGTAAGAAAATTTGATGATGGAAGAAAAACAATGATATCGTCCATGTATGCAATCACATTGATCATTTTAGCCAGTAGAGGTATATATATATGCCAGGAAGCTGTTGTTCTATAGCCTTCAATAGTGGATTTATATAATAAACATAAGCACACTCAGGGGTGAGCCCTGGGGGATAGAAGCTCCAGGTTTGAAATATGATGACAGCCTACCATTTAGGGATACAGTAATTTCTCTGTTATCCAAAAGGTTTTGAATGATTTGAATTATGGAGTTTGGTATTTGATGTTCTTCAAGCAAGTGTAGAAGGGTGTTTATGTTGATGGAATCAAAAGCCGCACTGATGAAAAGTTGAACAGCGCGGCAGCTTGTTTTCTACTTTGTCTGATGTGATCCAGAAGAATTTTAATCTGTCCCATTTCCAGAACTGGAGATGAATCTTTCTTGGCATATTGAAAAGATGAAATATCTTTTAAAATCTTGTCTTGAATTTTTTCCTTAATAACTGTTTCCAGAATCTTGATAATGAGTGGGGACATAGAGATGGGGCGGATGTTGAGTATGGATTGGGTATCCTCATGCTTCTTAAGAAAGGGAACTAGAGCAATGGGATATAGATGAGGTATCGACCTTTTCTCCCATGCCAAATAATCTCATTTTTAGCAGGATGAGAATGGTAAAATTACTCAGTTGATTAAGCAGAAACAGGGGGATTCCATGTAATCCGGGGTGAGTTTTATCTGGCATGGTTTGAAGTTTATCTTTGAAATCAGCCTCAGTTATTTCATGATTGATTGCAGACTTCATTCCTACCCAGTCACAATAATGATGATTGGTTTTCTGGAGCCTCTGTTTGAAATGGCAGTATATCTCATTTATCATTGGTTCACCTACAAACGAGCTGTCACCAATCTTTAGTATGGTGGGTGTAGGTGTTTTTTTGATGGCTCCAAGTGCCCAGCGGAGATATCCCCTTGTCCAACAATGTTGATGTGCAAGAAAATTCCGCGAACGCTTGATGGAGAGATAGTCAGCTATAACTTTTTGTTTGCTTTTATATTGTAGCTTAAGAGCAATGACTTCTTCAATGAAGTGGGAGGCTGCAGAAAAGGCTTTCATCCTGTTACTGAGATTATCTAAATCCTTGAGAAGAGCAAGGGGATCTTTTCGGTATTGAGTGTGATGATTGATCAGGGTTTGCAGAATGCCAATAAAAGCAAACCATGCTTCTTCAATGGGTTTATTAAGGATGTCTATCTTTTTAAAGTAGATATAAGATTCAGATGGTATCGCCTCTGTAATCATGGATTTAGTTAGTAGCCAGATTGTATTGTTAGCAGTTGGCACAGCATTATTCAAAGCTTCAATTTGTATGATCTGCGCAAGATGGTCTGCGAAGACTACATGTTCTAACTGGGCGGACAGAGTAAAATGTATATCAGGAGTATAAAAGAATAGGTCAATCAATGATCTAAACTTTTTAGTGTAGTATGAGTAAGAGTTGGAAGGAAGGTGGCCATTACCACTCATCAATGATCTAAACTTTTTGGTGTAGTATGAGTAAGAGTTGGAATGAAGGTAGCCATCACCACTCATTACTGATCTTTGAATTAGATGTATGTAGTTTCTATTAAATCTATCATAGGAGATGTTAAAATCCCCAAGTATTAGAGTAGGCCAGCTATTACTAGCCATAATCATGTTTATAGTGTTGATTATATTGATTATGGTATGATTTGGATTTGAGGTATATATATATACATTAGGTTTATTGACAGATATTGGTATGTTACAGCAATAGCCACAATATTATCATCCAAATACATAATTTTAAATTTTGTTAGGGGGAAATCTTTTATTTATCAATATTGCCACTCCCCAGCAGCTGTAAGACTATTTGTGAACTGAACATATCCATGTGTACTAAGGCGTTGACTAATTCTGGGATCTGAATCATTGTGAAATTTCGTTTCTCCCATGAAGAATATGTGCGGAGAGTTTAATTTGACCCACTGCTCTATGGCACAAACTCTGCCCATGGAATTAATACCTCTGATATTAACTCCAACAAACTTATGATACCTAGATAGACGGATTATTATTCCAAATTCTACCGCAGAAAGGTATGTTCAGCTTGACAAAATCAAGTAGATATATTTGTACTATGCTAACTGACAGGGGCAGAGTCTTTTAATGATGGGTCAGTGATATCTTCACTTGGGGAAATAAGCATTGTGCTGCCTTGCCAGACTTCTTCAGCAGACTGATGCAGTTCATCAGAGATGTGTTCTACCGGATTATGGTCATTGTTATTCGTCTTCCTTTCATTTGGCTTTATTGTGTTATCAATGTTTTTCTTTTTGATGATGGGTATATGTGACTTATTATTAGTGGATGTGTATCTGTTCTTTTTTCCTAGAGAGTTTTCGTCCTCAGAACTGGATGTGTGGACAACAGTAGACTTTCTTTTCTTGGTGCTTATTTTATCTAGCATTATATCCATTGGAGCTTCATCTTCAGAACTGTAAATAGAATGAGGTTCAATAGTGAGATTCGGGTTTGTTTTTAACTGTCGGTTCTTATTTCTAGTGGATCTAGGAGTCACCGAGATGTTCATATTTCTATTAGATGGATCTTTATTCAATTTTTGTTTATGAGTAGTCATATTTTTATTTTCTCATCTTTGTAAGATGGTAGTGCTTAGTAGGATATGCTTAGTTGTGTCCTCTTTCTCTGAATTGGACTGTATTTCTTCACCAAGCAATTGGCTCGTCATTTATTTGCAACTCTTGTAGTTTGTATTATTTAATTCTAATGAATATGTTAATGTATCATCAAGAATCACTGATTGATTTGACTCAAAAGATTGTACAGCTGTGATAGATGATTGTTTATACTGGATTTCTTTTGATATTTGTTGAGCACTGGGATTAACATTAATACTGTCTATACTACCTTGTGACTCGGTCATTGAGCTGTCATTTGATGTGATTGATTTTTGATTGTCTAAGTAATATGTGTGTAAATCTTGGCTTCTCCTACACTTGTGATTTATGTTTTTATTTAAGCCACAGTTGGAGCAAACTCTAGGCAGGCAGTCTCTTACTAAATGGGAATGCTCCAAGCAATAAAAGCACTGTGGCCTGACTCCTCGAAAAGAGAGAATCATATGCGAGTTCTTATAGGTGATAACTGTAGGAATGTCTGTAGGTTTAACATTTTTCTTGAGAGCCAATTGGAAAGTGGCTATATTTGAGATAGCTTGAGGACCTATTCTTTCTTCTGGAAAATAGGAGAAATTGATGACTTTCCCAAATGCATTCAGTGCCTCTTGAAGTCGTTCCTCTTGAAATGCATTATGCAGTTCTTGATCCTGCCAGATAAGATGTTAGGTCTAGCAGGATCAATATAACAAACAAATTTATCACCTATAATCTTAATATTACTTCTGAATTGATTTTTGGCACCCCAATTATTAAACTCAAGTGCTATATAGCGATCATTGGGGTGATAAAGGATTCTGTGAATCCCACTTCCAAAGCTTTCTGTTTGATTAATTCAAAAAGTTGTTCAACGGGAAATTTTATCAAGGAACAATTTGAGTCTGTAATGGCTAAAACTAAATTTTTATCACTGTAGAAATTCAGCAATGATTTATGAAGATTTGTAGGGATGGTACTGTTGAAACGTTGAGTGAGGATTTCATATTGTTGATCGTTAAAATTATGAGTATCAAAGTTAAATGTATTATCTATAGGATGTATAACACTGTTTTGTTTTAAATCTCCTTCCAAAAGATCCAGCAATCCTAGATTGATTGTAACATGATTCGTATGTTCAGGGCTTGTGTGAATCACTTTAGATTTGAGTATGTTTGCATAAGTGGGGTTATTACTAACTGGAATAGCGTTGTTTTTGCTATCACACCCTTTTTTTGACTCAAGACCATTCTGTTTTATCTGCATTTCAATCGTGGAATCAACCATAATATTTTTTTTTATACTTGCATTATTTTGTAAAGTAACACCATTCTCGATTGCATTTTTATTTTTTGCAACGGAATCTCTGGAGACTTTATTTTTTGACATTTCTTCATGGAAATTGGCATGTATACTTGTTGGGTGGGCTTGCATCGGAATATCATGTTGGAGCCACTCCAATGGTTTTTCTAGTGAGTTTTCAGCAGTTAATTCACTATTGGAGCCTAACGTTACCATTAAGCATTGAGAATCGGTCTTAATTTTGCTAGGGGATATTGAATCTGATATAAAACTGCTTTTTGAGGTATTATTTTGTAATAAAATATTATTATTGTTAACTTTTGTTTGTTTTCTAGCAGTGGATGGTTTTAAAACTCTTTCTAAGTTAGTATCAATATTGCTTTCAATCTCACTATTAATTAGCATTGGTTCTAACTGTTTTTAACGATAGATTTTTTATAGGACTTAAACCTTTCAAAGACTTCCATCATTAATAAATAGGTAATATAAGGCTTACCTTGCCTCCTAGATTAATAAAGACTCTATTTTTTGATTTTTTCCGTATAAATTTGGATATTTTTGAGCATCTAGTTTCTACGTGAGAAGTCCTGTTTTCATCAGCCTTGATCAGATTGAAAAACTAGCACTCAAGTTTTATATTAATTTTTGTAGTCTAAATACATTATAATAATCACAATTAATATGCATGCATGAAATAAGCTCAGAGATGAAAGAAAAATATACAAAATAAGTATTCTTTTTTTTAAAAATGTAAAAAAATCAGAATAGTTTGGAATTATTAAAGCATAAGTAAGATCAATCAATGACTCTGGTGGACAAGTTATATTTTATGTAGCAGTACTATTTAAAAACACTGTTTCAGAATTGTAAAGCAATTAATCAGTTGAATGATTATATGAACTGAAAATATAAAATAATTAAAATGTCTAGATGAAACCCAAATCTTCCGTAAATAATTCACTGCAAGTTGAAGGTCTTTCCAGCATTTCTGCAAAAAAGGAAAATTGAATAGCTTACTGGGCCATTTAATTATGTAATGATAGTTTCAGATGTTTATTTCCATGATTTTATTTCCATGATTTTACCCTCTGGCTAGGAATATCTAAATAAATATTTATTAACGACTAAATGGATGACTAGTTGGGTTTAATATTGGCTGCTTATCTGAAAATGGGAAGAAACCTAGGCATACTTAAAAATCCTTAACTATTCCAAAAATTTTTGCAATTTTCAACCTTACATCATGAATATGAATTCTTGTAAATTTTTTCTAATGCTTCAGAAATATATCTTCAAATAATGGACTGATGCAGACCACTTTATTACAAGATCAGATTGAATGGACAACGGAGCTGGTCACTGAAATAACAAATTAAGTAAATAAATAGATAATGGTATAAAGATTGTAATTGGAAAGTCATTTAATCTGATTGCTTTCAATAAGGACAGGGATCTTGTCTTATATTGAGGTCTTCTTGAAAGGATAATCCACACAACTTCAGACCACTATCGATTGTTAGATGACATTAACAATCTTGTTTATTATCTGGTAAAATATATTGAGGCATGCTCAGGTCTAGGGCAGGAGGTTTCTAGATACTAAAATTATCATATTTACATGCAAGACATACCACCAATAGCTGGAAGGATTAGAGTTAAAAGAGGGAGTCTCAGCATTTTGCTTCCATAAATATTATATATATATATATTTTGCTGTTGTAAATATTTTTAATAAAGATTTCAACATTTAGTTAATGAATTGGTGGTATTATTGAATGAGCAGAACAATTCTATCCCCATTAAATATAACCACAACAAATCTTTTATATTATACTATGGACTTTTACTTTATCCTTGGCTATACAAAGTATAATTATAATCATGTTAGTGCATAATTCATAACAAAAGACTCTAGTCAGCATATGATTTAGTCAAATTTGTCATGACCAAAGATGTCAAATTCTATCTAGTATGAATAAGTCAAAAATAAAGTATAATACTGTTTAAAAATAATATAAAGGCTAGTTTTGTGGGGAAAAATTATATTGTTACAGTATTTTCTATTAATATTAAAATAAATTTTATTAATTGAATTTTCAAATAATTGCAACATGGCAGGAAATCCAAGGTTGATATAATTGATTATAAAAAAATTATATATTAAATGTTTTATTTTGTCATTTAATATGATTAATTGCAAATCCAAAGAAGCTGCAATTATATATATAATGATTTTTTTTTGAGTTTATATCTAATCAGCTTTGTCAGCAGGAATGTACTTCATTTTACATAAGCCATCCACTTAAGCATAAGTAAGTGATGGATATCAATAAAATGATCCTTAGATTGTTCTCTGGTTATTGACCAAAATCAGAAGGGAACATTTTATTCTCTAATATAGTCAAACGATTTGTTGTTCAGAAGATCATGACATGTTTCAGGGTTATTGGATGAGGTAATATTTGATCCAGTTCTTTTTGCACTATTGAACTAATTTGTGCAGAACATATATTAAGGCTAAAAGCCATTTGCCATAAACTAGCAGAGTTATTAGTTTACATGTACTATCTGATATCTATATATTATTTGTCTTTGTATGTATGATTTATGAATACAAATGATATAACTTGGATTGTAAATAAAAGCTTTAACTCCTTGTCATCATCTGCTAAGTGATTGTCTTAAAGAGTAGTGGAAAATTGATGAGGGTATATCCTAATGATAGTAAAAAAAAATTATACTTTGTATGTTTTTCTGGAGGTAGCAGGTTTGAATTCTTTGAATTCACTTTCATTCAAATTTACTGGCTTTTTATTTATATTTTAGCAGAGAAAGCCTTTTAATAATGTGTTTTTTTTTACCATTATATATCAAATATATTTTTTTGTTTTTTTTTCAACAACAGTTTTATTCCTTATCTTTTTATTTCACTACTTTTAGTGTTAAGATGCTACTAGTTGACTGAAATTAGTACTTTATAAATTTCATTAATAGTACTTTATAAATTTCATTAATATTACTCATTTTTTCATAATTTTGTCAATAATTAGTATTCAAAAAAATATTCTACAAATGTATTTGTTTTCTTTTTCATTATTTTGATTTAACATCTCCCATTTTATCCTAAAAGCTTATATATATAACTGCATTTTATGCATACAACAGAGTAGTATTTCCAAGATTATTTAGTATGTGTTTTATCAATTGATATAAACTTTGAATAAAGTAAAATATTGGTTAGTGGGAAAGTAAATTATTGTTAGATGTCGTCAAGTTGATATTGACTTCTGATGATCAGATGAAATATTTAGTATGTGTTTTATCAATTGATATAAAATTTGAATAAAGTAAATATTGGTTAGTGGGAAAGTAAATTATTGTTAGATGTCATCAAGTTGATATTTACTTTTGATGATCAGATGAATAACATTTCTCTATAATGATATCATCAAATTGGCTTTCAGACTATTTGCTAATCCATCTCTTTATTTATCATCTTCATCTCCCTTTACTATCAACCATTATGAACTTTATACATTTTTCAAATGAATGACATTATCTTATAATATGGTTGAACTAAGACAATTTCAAAATAGTCATTTGTTCTCTAAATTAAAGTGGAAGTCTAATCTTATTCATTCTTCTTGTTGTCATGATATTCTCAAAAATCTTCAGCAATACCAGTTTAAAAATATTTATTTTTTTCTATCTCTAGCAAAAAAAGTCATAGTATATATCAGGGGTGGCCAATTTGTGTGTTCATAAGATCTACTTTTTATTTTAAAAATATGTTGTGATGAACTTGTCATAGGCGTAGTTAACAGTGGAAGGAGGTGTGAAATAAATACTATTTTTATATCTACCTAGTAAAAAATAATAATTATTTAACAGGCCAAAAAACACTCATGTCCTGGGGAATTAAAGCAACATGAGTAATTATTAACCATATTTATCATGTCCTGGGGAATTAAAGCAACATGAGTAATTATTAACCATATTTATAACTTCAAATTAGCTACATTAAGTCAAGATTAAAAATATTATTTTCAATAATGATACGACTTAGTGAACTTCACCTATCTAGAGTTGAAAAAAAAATTTAGAACAAAAACAAAAAAACTTAGAAAATCTTGACAATTTATTTCACTCCTTATCTGACAACTCCTGCTAGATTGGTTCATGATTGACCAAAATTGGCTTTGCAATCAACCGGTGGATCACGATCGCTTGTTGGCCACCCCTGGTGTATACGGTTTAATAAGAATATTTAGTATATTAAAGAAAAGTCAAATGCATAGTTTAAATGATTTCCTGTTTGGTTTGTACAAACTCTATGAAAGATGTATTAATGAGGAAGGAATATAAGTTAAGAACACAGATCATTATTTTTTACAATAGTCTTTTTTTTAAAGAAATATTTATTATCATTACATTATATTACAAATGTTTTACCTTACCCCATCCTTAAGGCGGAAGGCCATCTGATAACCCCACATCCCTGTTCATCAGTGTCACCTGAATATTGAAACAGGATGTATATTTCCTTTCATTAAGCTGAGGACCATATTCTTGCTTGTCATAAAAATTGAGCCACTACTGTACCTCACTGCATGAGCACCTCCCATGAGTTGAGTATTAATTCCCTATAACTGGCACCTGGCTGCTATAGCATGAGGTTCCTGTAGGAAGGGGAACAATGTTCAAACTGCTCACATCCAAATCCTCTTGATGTAAAGCTATAACACACTTGAATGGACCACAATGTAATCAGTTCATAATTTTGATTTGAGAGTTTAACTGAGAAATTGAGCCCCAGAAAATTAGCCCTCATGTGTAAGCAAACAATTTAGCAGGCACCATAAGACAGTCTAGTTTTCATGGCGATAATCTTCTCCTTGTATTGCTCCTATGGAGACTTTAGTTTTGGCCAGAATATCATTGCGCATCTAATAATCCAGAACACAAACAGAACAATAATCATCAGCCTTATTCTCCTGAAAACTCCACCCCTAATGGCCTGATGCAGATCGAGGAAAGAGGTGTAATCAGGCCTTATGGATGTCCATAGCTAGGATCAACATTCTTATGATCCCTCTGGACTGCAACAAACTGGCTGGTTGGTAACCCTCCCAAGTTTGTATATTATTAGAAAGTTCATCAATTTTGGCTGTAAGGCCCAATATTTGGTATTTACAGCCCAAGGTTTGGTTTTTATTATTAACCATCTCATGTTTAGCTCTAGTAATGCTGGGTTTTATTCCTGATTTGGAAAAATTAACTTGTACGAGTCCTAGTATGTTTTTTAAGTTAGGGTGAGCTGGTCTATGCTTTGCACAAAACTTTCAATGAAATGGAATTTTAAGGAGCCTTATTTGCTGGATATTGGGAATGGAGTGTCCATGGGTTCAACCAAGCTACTAATTTCCTCTTCAGTTTTCAGTTTCCTCATTGCACTTTTGGTGGAGAATATTCTTTGTAAGTAAAGTACATATGTAGCATGGAGACTAAGGCTATTTAGTTCCTTGGGTTTTTGTAGCCTGGCAATACTGATGCAGACGGTGCTTTTCAGTAATTTTTTTTCTTAGCAGTCTCTTACACATTGAATTAATTGAGGACTGAAAGACCCTTTTTCCACAGCAGTCTCTTACACATTGAATTAATTGAGGATTGAAAGACCCTGGATGGCCTAATTATTAGTAGGTAGTAAGCAATCCACAAGGAGAACAACATATTCAACAGTGTCACCTTACCAAGTAGCGACAGGTAGACAGAACAAATTAGCTATGGTTCTCTCAGTTTTCTATAACAGCATGCTCAAAATCTGGTATTTCATTTGTAAATTTGGAGAGTAGATGGGAAACCTCAAAAAACCTCTGTGGCCATCCAGAGAACCTTGTCCGTAGCTTCTTGGTCCCATAGATATTCCAGTTAGTTGCCTTCTCTGGATTTACTTTCAGATTGCTCTCAGCGAATTCATCCAGCACTCGGTACAATAATGGGAGGCTTTTTACCAATGGTAGGATGACAGTTACATCATCAACATAGGAGATATGATGTAATATTTTTCCTAGTGCTGGAACAAAAACACCAGACAACCTGTTTTCTATCTCTTTGAGCAATGGATCCATGTACGCAATAAAGCACAAGGTGCTGAGCAGTGACCCCTGAGGGATTGACAGATGGGGTTGGAAACCCTATGCAAGAGAGCCATCTAACGAGATATGAATTGCTCTGTTCAGCAGCAAGTTGGAAATTATCCTGACATAAACCAATGGGACCTCATAGCACCTGAGGACAGCAAATAAATGAGCTGGCACCACCAAGTCAAAGGTGGCCTGGAAATCCAACTGGACAATGATGGGCTTAGTGCTTCTCTGGCTCTAATATATTCAACCAGAATGAACTTTCTCCACAGCATTACTAGTGGGAAGAGTTCCTTAAGCGGGTGAATTGAAAAAGTTCTAGACATTCTTGGACAGGATGAGCCCTGTATCCTCTCCTTGACCATTGACTTCATGCATCTTAATGAAGAGAGGGGTCATGGAAATTGGTCTGAGGTTCTGAAGGGAAGCAGGGGTGGCATGCTTTTTTTGAAAGTTACCAATGGCAATTGGGTATAGGTCCGGGATGGACTGGAATTGCCCTGCTAGAACCTCAATCATTCCTCCTACCACAGGCACCATAAACCTCCGCAGGTGAACATAGTCCAGCAGCCATTGATTAATGTATCCCATGATCAACAACTTCCTGCTTTTCGGCCCAGTAATCATCAATTTGAAATGGGTGATTCTGCAGTTTGGTCTTAAAATTGTTCCTTTGCCTGCAAAATTACTGTTGTCAATGGTAACCATGGAAGGCGTAGGATGCTTCTTGGCACCAATCGCCCAATGAAAGTAGCTTCATGTCCAGTTATCACCAGCACTTTCTGCTTGTCCCTATACTGGCTTTTAAGATTCATTATGTGTTTGGTATTCATGCCCTCTGGAGTAAAGTGTTTAATCTCCTTGCCAATATCATCTAACTCCCTGAGTAGCCTGATCGGCCCCTTGGTGCGACTGGTAAATGTATTTATCAGTGTACTCAACATTCCCACAAAGACTGACCAGGCCTGGATGGTGGGTAACTTCAGAAGCACTATCTTATGAAATAAGATATAGGCTTCTGAGAAAATCCATTCAGAGATATTGGCCTTATTTAGCGTTTTTATCATCCTAGACTGATTAATTGTGGAAAAAGGCCCATGATCTATTTTCAGTGACAACAATATGGCCAAGTGGTCTCTGAAAGGAACATCTATTTTCAGTGACAACAATATGGCCAAGTGGTCTCTGAAAGGAACCAGTTCAAAACAGGCATGAAGTGCATGATAAAGTTCTTGGCTAAAGAATAGCAGGTCTATTAATGAGCGGTGCTGTCAAGTGTAGAATGAGAAGGCATTATCTGGGAAACAGCCCTCCCCACTCAGCAGAGGATTAATCAGGTGTAAAAATTTAGATACAAATTTTCTATATGCCATGTTGAAGTCACCAAACAAAGTTATTGGTGACACTGTTGTGGCTGCAATTGAATTGATCCTGTTAACAAGAGAAAAAGCCGTCTTGGAGCTCCCTTCTGTAATTATAAGGTTATGATTCATATACAAAGTTCCTGAGTGATCCAAATTTAGTTTTTTATTAATTAAAACAGGTATGCCTGAGTGGGCTGAGTCGGCAGGGCAAAACTGCAGGACTCCGAATTGGCCAAGGATATCATGAATGTTTTGATTGGAGTTCCTATGGAGCTTAGTCTCATTTAAGTAGACGATGTTGAGGTGAGATGTGACTAGCCACTGCTTGATTGCAAAGATTCTAGATGAATCATGGGATTTTCGTTTAACTGCCCCAGTATTAGACTTTTTATTTGTGAACACCACTAGTGAATTAGAAAGCTGCTCCTAGGCTTTTATTCTTCAAATCTATTATTTTATAACTTTGTTTTAGGACTATATCAAGAATGCCTTAGATTTTTTTATAACATAATCCACCAAATGCTATTATTGATAGAGGTATTTAAAAAGATGAAGGAAAACAAAGCTACTTTTTGATATGTGCAACAAAACACCTGGTTGACATATTGGAAATTTATCAAATTTGTGTTTTATGAGGGTGTGTATAATATATATAATGCAGTATAATATTTAAAACTTCTGAAAAATAGCTGTAAATTTTTTATAATAGTTTGCATTAAGTTACTCTAACATTTAAGTATTATTGTAAATTTTATAACTATTAACTATTGCAGAATTATAGATTGATTTTGGATGTAGAAGATAATTAATTGGTTTCAGTTTCGAAAATATAAATAACTAAAATTAAAAACAAGCAAAATAACATTTTAGTTTTTAATATTAATTTATTCAGTTTCCTGTGTTGTTTATAGTAAATGATTATTGTTAGATGTATATTATAAACATATTTATTAATATAACTTTGTTTGTATTATTAACTTGAAGTCTGATCAGTCTACAAAATTTAGCAATAACTTTTTATGTTTTTGATTATATATATATTTTTTCGGAAACTAAAAATTAAAGCAGTAAAAGATCAGCAACAAAATATATAAATATTAAAAGGAGACAAAATTAAATATTGAAATATAGCCAATAAAATTTGTATATTTAAATAATAATAGTATTTATATTATATTCAAAGATCAGCCTTTCAAGCTAATTGTGCATGTGTCTTCTGCGAGGGTTAAATAATAAATGAATAATTCACTCTACAATACAAGATATAGTATTTATGCAGGAATAAAAGGAATCTCTTATTCCTACGACTCAAATTCTTTTATATGAGCAACAGAGTAGAATTCTCACTTTAAATTACTATCTACGATGTTGGAATGAATGATGTCGGTGAAATTGTCTAGAATTTACTAAACGTCACTCTAAGTGAAACTTAATTATAAGTAAATAATTATTATTGGCACGCACAATTATCTTCCGAAAGGCCCGCCTTTGAATGTAATACAATTAAAGTAATACAAGGGCCAAACAAAAAATAAATG
>JAQFVV010002346.1:0-28355 GCA_028023455.1 Epiperipatus broadwayi | reverse complement strand
GGATGATATTTTATATATGTCAGTGTTCAATTAAGAATATATATTCGATTTTAGGGTGTATATTGGCTTCTTGCTTGTGGTAATCATCATCATCGGTGGTTAACCGGTCGATCACATAATTAAGTGCGGCTGGGGTCTTTAACCGCACGGCGGTGGTGTTACAATATATATTAATCAATCTTGAATACATGAAGTAACTCAATTTCATTTCTATTTTACCATGTTAAAACTTCCACTCAATCTCACATTCTTGAAGCATATAAATAAAGATATCTCTAAAAGACAAATAACCCAAACATCTGTAATAGATTATGATCTGAGCCAATTGAGGAGAACTTCTATATGAAATGCACATCTTGGGGAAGTAGTTGTTTTTTTAATTGCTTTTATCCTATGATTCAAGAATTTGTGTTACAGTAGTAGTTTTAAGTATGTGTAAATATCTTCTTCGGAAAGTTTACCTAGTTTATTAAATAAGTAATATTTACTAAGGCTGTAACCTCAAGAATGTGCGCGTAAAAATGCGATAGTAGGGACCTCTACAGGTCTTAACCACAAGCTTACGTTTAGGAAGAAAAGAGGGGAACCCTTCTTTACTTCAACCTACTTTCTATATAAATAGGTGAAGCTGAAGCGGTTAGATCTGAGATCGTGAAGCTATTCAATACTTCACTAATTAAGTCCACATTTCTTATTACACATTTATACTCGCGAAATCTTTCGATTTACAACGGGTCAATGGAAAGATCTTATAGTTATAAATTCCTGTCACAATGTTTTTTTTTAATAATATACATACGTATGATTATATTTTATATGAGTGTTTATATATTTAATGATTAATGTAGCATTATTTTTAAAGTTGCTTGACCAGACATCCAATATAAACGACTTTGTCAAAACAATTTTAAATAAAACACTTTATATATGTAGGTGCGTGAAGTTTATATATCTATCTAAATATGGTTTGAACTATTAGTTGAATCACTTTAAATGAATATTAAAAGCTTTTTGATTCTAGTTCAGAGTTTACTTACTTGTGTTTAATTTGAATGCGTCGTTTTCTCGTACAAATTTTACTTACAACAAAAAATAAAATTGTGAAGCAGTTATATAAATGTTTCTAAATCATTATCATAAATAAATTCATACTTCATATCCTGTCACGGGGAGGGTAAAGGGAAGCTATTGACAAATTGAAAAAAAAAATTTCAATTTTTTTTAAAAAACATTTTAAACGTAATAAATGTGTTGGAGTAAACGGAGTTATATATGGAATATGATAAACAAATTAAGTAACATTACTTATATATATACATTTTGTTTTTAACAAGCTTTTTTTAAAGATGTGATTGATACTACTTGTAGTCGTGTTTCTTTATTACTAGCAAGTAATGCTCAGTCCTATTTATACTTTTGGCTGTGATTGCATAAAGATAATTAAACGGTAATGTGGAGGAATTAGAAATGGAAAAGTTAGCTAAATGCTTCTGATGACTAATAATAGTATTTACAAAGCTTAATGCTAACTGAAACACAGACTTATTATATACCTGTGTCTATATATGTAATATATAGGGTATATGAGCACAGACTTTCACACGACCCACCACTCTCCACGCTATCTAATAACACTGATACACTTAAACACATATATATGTTGAAAAGATAAATAATCACCAATATGCGTATTTCATGTTAAACCAGCAATCATCATTTTGGTCCAGATTATTGTCTCCACACATATATAGTATAAGTGCTCAGATATATATTAAGATAGACAATCTTCATACTTTAATGGACAGGCTTCAATCTATTCCACACTCCAACTCTTCAACCGTCCATCCAATTGAAAATCTGATGATGGAATGTGTAGAGATGATAATCTGGACCAACTAATGATTGCTGGTTTAGCATGAAATACGGATATTGGTGATTATTTATCTTTTCAACATATATGTGTTTAAGTGTATCAGTGTTATTAGATAGAGTGGAGAGTGGTGGGTCGTGTGAAAGTCTGTGTTTATATACCCTATATAAAGCTTAATACTGTGTAAATATATAAAATAAATGACAAGTAGTTATATACATTACAAAGAAATTAAATAATTACTTATATAGAGTTACTATATAAAAATGTAATAAATCAGAAATTTACCTTAGGGACATTTTGCATAAATCAACAGACTACTATTTTATATTTACGAGGATGAGGGCAGAATCCCAGATTTAGGTCTCTCGCAATGATTTTCCTATTTCGAATAACATTGAAATAGCCATTGCATGAGAAAATTCTGATTACATTTCCCTATTCTAAATTTCAATAATTTAAAGTCTATTGTTTTCTAGAATAGACTAGGAGAGGAGTTGATAATTAAATATATTGTTTAATTCACTATTTGTTTTTTATTTCTAATTAGTTTTTTTCCATACATTTTGATAAACTTGTTTTTACTAATTGAAACTAATCCTTCAAAGTTTTCTGGATTAATTTTTATAGACATAGCTATTGTATATTAATGAAAAGAACACAAAAATAATTTAATTAACAATTAAATCATTATACTTATATATAAGTTATTAAGCATCACATGATCACCATCTCTTATACTAGCACATAATTGTTATAAAACAAGGCAAAACTCTCCATACAGTAGTGCCACCCTGTGCCAACCAGAGTAATCAATGGATGCCAGAAGGCTTGTGCATAAAATCCCTATCTAATGCCTACTCATCCAATATCCCCAGACTAGTTTCTGGCTTGTGGCCTTTATCAGTGAGGAGCTTTGGATCTGAGAGCACTGCACCTAGAACTTAGGGTCTAATGCAACCCTCCAACAAACACCTTTTATTTCACTTAACTACAAAACTATGAGAATGAAATTAAAAACACAATAATATTTTCAATCTAAATTCAATAGCTTATATAGTCATATGGGTCTGAACTTAGTTCAGCACCCATACATTTTGGTGTCTTTGGCTCTTTAACAACCATAGCCACTGATATCCTATTAGGCATGTTAAACCACTAAGCACTATTGTATGGAGAGTTTTTCCTTGTTTTATAACAATTATTTGCTAGTATAAGAGATGGTGATCATGTGATGCTTAGTGGTTTAACACCAATCCTGCCTAATAGGATAGTGGTGGCTATTATTGTTAAAGAGCCAAAGACACCAAAATGTATGGGTGCTGAACTGAGTAGCTTAGATTAAAAATATTATTGTGTTTTCAATTTCATTCTTATAGCTAAGTGGAGATAAAAGGTGGTTGCTGGAGGGTTACATTAGATCCTAAGATCTAGGTGCAATACTCTCAGATCCAAAGCTTCTCATTGGCAAAGGCCACAAGCCAGAAACTAGTCTGGGGATATTGGATGAGTAGGCATTAGATAGGGATTTTATGCACAAGCCTTCTGGCATCCATTGATTACTCTGGTTGGCACAGGGTGGCACTACTGTATGGAAAGTTTTGCCTTGATTTATATATATAAGTTCACAGTTTATTTCTAATTTTTAGTTATTCTTTAAAATTTAGAGCATTATTTTTAAATAAATATTTACACTTTAAATACCACTATTTAATCATTTTCTCCTATTCTGGGACTACTATTATTTACTCATAATCCATCAAGTATTTTGTTCACTTCAACCATCATTTTGGTCTAGAATCTAGATGGTATTGCTGCTTGATTTTCCTTTGATTTAAATTCTCATTAAGAAAAGTTTGTACTATATTTCTTTCAATTTGAACCATAATATCTCTTATTCAGGTGAAAAATCTCTAGGTTTCATTTTTTTCTTCTTTTTTGTCAATTGCTGACTTATTGACATCTTTTTTTCATTGGCACTGGATGCCTAAATCATCAGTCTCATTACAATATTATTTATGGAGATGGTTTATATGTCTTTTAAATTTAATATCATTCTCTATTCATAGCCACATCTGTTTAATAGTCTTTTAAAATTATTCCTCTAATCATATATAAATTAGGATATCTCTAACTTAAACATTTTTCCAGTAACACTTTTCATTTAGTTTCATAGACCCAATTGGGCTTTCTTTTTTAGATAGTATTGGGTTAATTTATTTCTGCAATTACTACCCATTAATAATTTGGCACGTGACTTGCTTGTAAAAACTGTAGATATATTAATAAAGCAAAACTGTATATAATAATTTTTGTATATTGGTAATCTCTGCCTTATTCAAAACATGTTTATGATGCAAAAAGTGCTTCCAGTAAGATCTTTCAACCCAGGTTAAAAAAGTATGCATATATTTCCAATTCCTGCATATTTAAATAGTTTTCTACTTTTATACTGTTAAACTGATACTATTATAAGAAACAAATATCTGGGGCATTCGATGACTAATAAGAGGTCTTTTAATTTTATAAATATTTCATGCACTCTAGTGTTTTTTAGCAGATGATATTCTGCTCACTTGGGGAAATATCTATTAAAATTAAAAAGATGTAGCTTTTATAAAAAATTTCTTGATTTATGGATCTTTTATTAGCCCTTCTTGATCTATATGAATTTTTATGATGGTCATATTGTCTTAGGCCAAGAAATTTTTTGGTGTCAATTTTGACATTACTTGATGCTGTGAATAGTTTTGTACATATTTCTCAAATCTCCATGGTTTAACTTAAATCACTATGCATAGCAGCATTAGTTCATACTACAACTAGATGATGTTTGTGGAATATTTTTAGAACCTTTTTTTTTTTTTTTTAACTTTATTAGTAACAAAATATTTACAAGAATTAGTATATTTACATTAAGAGCTTTTTACATTTTTTTTTAATTTTTAATTTCTTAGGATGTTTTTAGAATATAATGATTTAAAACAAGATTATTACTATGATGGCATTAATGAGCAACTAAGGAATACATTGCTTTGCCATATTTTTCTTGTGACATTACTAGGTATATATTTCTGAGCATAAAGATAAATGTTATACCATTCTTTGTTATTTTTTTTAAGTACATTGTATTTTTTGTTATCAAATATTACAGCACAACGGGCAAGCCATATTGTTCTTAGAGTGTGAATGGTTACAAGGGCATTGAATGGTTTTAATTTCTTTATATTATTTATTAGGATATTTTTAAAATTAATTGTGTCTTTGTGGAATACAAAGCAGCGTAAGGTTGAAAAGAATGGACATGTCTCAAAGATATGTGATGAATTTAGAACCTTATTTTTCATTCTCTATTGATATTAAATTCAACTTTTCATTAATATGCAGCCTTTTATGAATAACTAAAGATTTACAGGCCTTTCAGAAAACCATTAAGACATTGTTTACAAATCTGCAAACAGGTCAGCCATTCATAATACATTGCATGAATAGATGATAGTCTTTATTAACACTTTATGTCTTTGATATTGAATCACTATTGAGTGTCATAGAATCAAGTACTTCTTTATAGTTAATATTTATCTCATAGCTGTGAAATTTTACTTTGTATGGGTATCTTGGTAAGTTTTATATCTTCATCTAGTTTATATATGAAAGTTGCAATTATACAAGATTATTTTCTCCAGCTTACCATACATGGAATAAAATAGGCCATAACACATTTGGAATGGATCACTATATGAACATAATACTTGGATAGAGATTCTAAAAGAATGAAGCATTCATGCAATTCTGGAAGGACATTTATATCTCAACATCATGAATTTTGGGAAAATTAACTTTTCTATATCAGAAATGAGACTTTGAAGCTTCATTATTTAATATATAAAGCCATTATTTGTGATTGAAAGTTATCAGTGCCATTTTGGAACATAACTTAAAAATAGCTATTGAAAGCTTAAAAAGTTTAAAATATTGTATGGATTTTGTTAATAGAACATGTGAATTTACTTGTTTCATGTAAATTTGCCTTAATAGTATTTACAACATTAAATTCATTTATATTTGCCAATTCAAATATTTAAAGAAAATAATACTTAATATCCAAAGATATTTAAAATCATCACTATTATTGCCTTGCTTATAGTAAATATATTAAAATTGGACTTATTCTAATATTCTGTTTACAGTAATTAAATAAAGCATTGTGGAAAGAGGATTAGAAAGAATGTAGATTTTTTAAATATTTGACTTCTTGTATAAATGTAACAATTCTAATGGTTATCTTATTACAAATATAATGTAATGATACAGTATGAAAACATGGACATTTGTATCAATCTGGTATGAAACATGGATCTTTCTATTTTTATATTTATCATATTTATTATACATTATTTACTTATATGACTGGCTTTATTATTACTATTTTTCAAACTTATTTAATGTCTCCGGCACCCAATCACACATTCAAGCAGAGGGATAGAATATCATTGATAGATTAATCATCAGTGATACTTAGGTCAGATTAAGACTACACAAGTGGACAGCCCTGACCATTTTTCCTGACCATAGCATTCCTCCATTCTATTGGGACAACACACATTATCCAAGGCACTTTATTTGTTTTGAGAACAAGTCTCAAATGCCATCCAGCTATGTAGATTGTATTTAACTGGCATGCCTGGATGACAAGCAAGTGAACCCAGTGCTTGAAATATACTCAGGCTAACTCAAACATCTTTATCAGGGAACCCAGTGCAATACTAACTAATACATGGAAATATTTATAATCTTAAATGTCTGGTGATACCATTAAAAGAGAGAGAGTATAGATCAAGCAATATTTAAAACTTTTATTCATATGCACACATAATCAAATAAATATTTATACAATTAAACAAAGAAAATTGAATAAGTAAGCAATAATTATTAGAAATTCAATATCGCTATTGTCCTTCATTTATTGTTCATTTCTTTTAAGAATGTCTAGACACTTAATTTACAATTGAAAAGTTATATTTACTTAAGTTTTTCATTATAGTGAGATAATATCTTTCTGTAGTTGACATATTTTCTTTGGTTTTGATTTTCCAGATGACTGGCCTTTTGGTCTCCAGTGATGGCTTCATTTTTTTTCTATGCTTCTGATGGACAGTGGGAGATGCATCTATACTATGATTGAGGCATTGAATGCAGGTGAAAGAAGTTGATGGATCCAAGGAATTGAAGCCCAGATGAACACTCCTAAAGTTCTTTAGCAACATGTGTTGCTATTTCACTGCTTCTACATTTATATTTTTATGGCAAGTAATAACTGGATCTCTGAGGAACTCATTGACTATGCTCTCATCAATGACAAATGAATCGATGAACTGAAGAACTGGAAGAACTGAGCAACAAATACTCAACAACTTAAACAATTTGAGAAAAACTGCTGAAACTGGATAACAATGGACTAGCTGCTACTTTTATACTTAACTCTCCAATTTCTCTAATTTTTATCATAATTTTAATTTGGTTTATAATTAATTTACATTTATTTAATCTTTTTTTTTAAATTCATCTACTATCTTATTGGTCAAAAATCTTTCAAAATTTAAGTGCATTTTTGCCATTGAGATAGTGTACAAGATTTTCTTTAACTAATAAATTCTACTGAAAATTTTATTTTAAAATCTTTTACATTTATTTTTTTTAACATTTATAAAAAGAAGAGAGCAGGTTTTAAATATTTATCTCAAGTGATTCTCTTTCTCCACCCTTATTCTTAATAAAAACAGTTTGTTCTTTAATTAAAAAATGTTGCAATCTTTCCTTTTTATTAATTTCATTTTTAAAAATCTACTTTGAAACTACTTTTTTCTCTTTTTCTTCATAATTTTTTTTTTAATTATTAACATATATGTTGTGAACCTTACAATATATATATATTGTAATGGGCACATATGTTGTTACATTATTTTTTTTATTAAACACGAAAAAATAAAAGTTCACAAATAAAAACTTCTTTTGCTTAAGAATTAAAAATTGAAATTAAATATCATCTAAATTCAAATATATATATATATATATAATCACACAGATGAAAAAAAAATTATTAAAATAAAACTTTATTAAAAATAGAAAAAGTATTTTAAAAGCAAAAACTTAAAAAGATTTAGAGATAAAAATATATCTTTAAGTTTGGAAAACAAATTAATTAATGTTATTGAAAAATGGAAATGATTGTTTTAATTAGTTAAATATAAACTAGCCCTTGGGCACTTAAAATGGATAAGCAAAGGTCAGATAGGAGAGAAAAACAATGCAATCGGACCTCAGCGAAAAGACCATCACATCGTCATAACGTAATGTCCACTGGATCTGAAAGGCTACTATAAAAAGTGAGTGAAGAATAATTAGAGAGAGATGTGTGATAGCAGTGGTGATACGTGTTAGTGCGGAGTTGAAGGAGAAAGGATTGAAAAGACGCACTCTTCAATCCCTTCAGTTTTGTTTAAAAAAAAATGACATTGTTTTTTCTACATTAAGGACCAGCTACAGTGAAAGACCTCCAGATAAATAAAAAACAACAGCTAACTGGATACCAATATCTTCAGGATGGCGTGGGAATTCCCATTCAAAATTACAAACAACTACAAATTATGGACCTTTCAAAACCATAAGAACTTTAGATAATTCATGAACATTAAATTAAAAACTTTCCGTATTTAAAATAATTGCAATAGAATCCTATTTGACCAACTTTATTTATTAATAGGTAATTTTAATTTGATATATTTATTTTGTAAAATCATTTCCATTTGGTTTTTTTTTTGTTCTTTTAAGTTCTTATTATGATTTTTGTTTTTCATTAAATTAAATTATATAAATGTTAAACTTAAGTTGGGCATGAATGGCTATATAGATTTGTAAAATTTTATTAGGGGAGGGTAATCTTAGGTTATTCATTCCGTAGTTGAATTGGGTCAATGGATTGGATATATTGGTGTAATTAGTAGATGTAGTACGAGGTTCACTATGGATAGAATCGCTTTATACGCCGCACACTTTTGTTTTGCTTACGGAAGGAATTATAAGATGGAGACCGCAGTTCTTTCCTATGGAGTTTTTTTTTATTGCTCTTATCATCAGTTAGATGTAGTATTTCTATCTGATGAGAGGCAATTTCTTCTCTTAACCTAATTGTGCTGTCGTATTCGTATTACATTGAACACATCAATATATCAGATGGATTGACGTTGGTTTAACTGTGAACTTTTGGCCTAAGGTTAAATAAGGGATAAAATATTTTCTTTTCAAATGCAATCTATGTAGTCTATTCATACTCGACACTCTAAATAAAAATGCATTAAATTTAAGTTGGATATAGACGCTTGCATGGATTCGTTATCGGTTAATTGTGTTTTTGGTTTTCATATTTGATCAAAATATATAGACATTCGGTAAATACTGATACCTTACAGTGAGTATCTAAGATGTATTTATTTCGGATGTCTTTTAAGTTATTGGTGTCTATGCATCATCTTATGATGAATGCCATTGGGTTTCTTATAAATTTCCCTCTGAATTTCCATCAATGACTTTATATTTTCATCGTTTATGTTTATTTTGAAATGTTTTTGACCGTGTAATCTATGTAACCGATCTATACTCAACATTTATAAAACAAACTTTTATAAATCCATCTGTGCGAACTTATAAAAATAAAAAAATGTAAATTAAAATCTAAAATAAAAGTTAAAAATGTAAGTTAAATTTTAAAATGCTAAAGTAAACATACTAAAATAATAAGGTTAAATTTTATATATATATGTGCGTAAATAAATGTGTGTTAATTTCTGGCAGTGGTTTCCTTTATTTTGAAAATGTTTTTAGATAGGAATTATTTTATAAATCTCTGCTCTATTCCACTGAGCTAGTGACAATGGGCTAACGACTGGAATCAACCAATATAAAAAATTTTTTTAACTTGCGTATCTGCCTACTTTATAAATTTTTCTAGGTTCAAATGCCTAGATGGTGGCCTGTAGTGCAGATTATGTTAAGTCTAATCCCAGATCGTTATAATATATATATATATCAAGTACATTCATGAAATTAACATATGTATGGGATAACTTAACAATTTATTTTGGAAAAAAGTTATATTATTAATTATTATTTCTAAAAACATATTTTTAACTTTCAATCTGTATATATTTGTATACAGTATTTGTGAGTGTATCGTTTTCAAAAGGAATTATTTTAAAAAATTCTTAAATAATCTTGCTTTCATTTATTAAATTAGAAAAAGGAATTATGAAAAAAAAAAATATTGCATTCAGAATTATTTTATTAATTTAAAATAAAGATATTGAATGTATCATTATATAAATACATTAGTTATATTTTATGAATAATTAATTACATATCTAATAATTGTGCACATGTTAATTAATTAAACCTAAACAATTTCTGTTTATTGTTAATTAATTTGTTAATATGTTTGAAATTTTTATGATTTTCTAAACTAGTTCCAGACAGAAAATAAATAATATTAAGATATCTGGTGGGATTTTTTCTTTAGTTTAACAAAAGAAGATGGATATCATTTTATATTTTCAATTGTTGGTAAGGCACCCTTATAGTGTTTTATTACAGGTACATAAAGCAAAGCAAACATATATTATAGCTATATAAATATTTGCTATTGAATCATAATAGTCTAACTCAATAACAGGCACATATTTCTATTTGATTTTATTCAGATTATCAAAATCAATATACTTGTTGGTACATTGGATCATCATTTATCATTGTTACAAATGGCAGTTCTATCTTCAGTTAAAGATAGTTCTATATCTCTTATTTCATCTATGAATGCATTCGGTTTATTGCCCTCATTGTTATTTATGTATTTTATCATAATATGATCATCATCAATGGATTACATATTATCAAAAATATTCCATCAATGCTATAATGTCCTGTCCATCGGTATCTTAGGGTTTATATGATTTATGTTCTTTGTATTCGATGACCAAATTACATTCGATTTGCTATTTCCTCATTCAAATATGTCCGGTAATTTTATCAAGCACAATTATTTTTCCTGGTCACACAACCTGCTTAACATAACTAAACTTGAATAATAGTTGAGAACAGAATGAGCTAATAATTTATTTGAACAGTGACAGAATTCTATACAAGAATTCACTGCCCCCTATCTTTATTAGTTACTATTTTCAAATTCTTTGCTACACTCAGAGGATGGCATTTTTTAATATGGTATCAGCAAAAATATGGCATCAGCAATTTATTTAGTGAAGTAATAATTGTTGAATTTAAATAATTTTATCCTATTAATAACAAATTTAAATAGACAACAATGCAAGTTATATTCCTATAATCTATTAACTCAATTATGATTACTTTAAAGACTAAATAGAAAATAACAGTGTAAAAACAAATAAATTCAAATGGTTATTAAACATTATTATCTAAAGTTTAATTTTTTTTTCCATATAGTCTGACACAACATTGCATTTGCTATTTTTTATAGTTCAAGAAAGTGAACACTTAAATTACAAAATAAAGTCTCTTAACAGTAAGTTGAATTGTTTAATTTATAACACTCTAGATTATCATGCATGTTTTTGTTCTCCTGGGAGGGATCCATTATATTCTCTTATTGCAGATTGTGGCTAGTCCAGGGTTCAAGATTCAGATAGGCAATGGCTTCACTCTTGGCATTTTAAGACTTCAGAAAGAAAGAAACATCGGCAAATGAATTCTCTACTCACACATATTATGATGATTCAATACACTGGCTGGTGAGAATATATTGGAACAATCTTTATGACTTTCTAAAAAATCAATTATATATTAAACTGTTTTTTTTTTAGCAGATGAAGATCTAAGACTCCTGATGCATGATGTATTTGCTTTTCCTGATGTGATGTGATGTGATGTATTTGGCTTCTCCTTAAACGAAGTCAAGAATATCTCAGCAACTATGCCCAGATAAACCTGTTGTCCTACTCCTCCCTGATTTTAGTGAGCCACCTGTTGACACCTTTTAACTATGACAAAATTTAAAGTAATATTGTCCACAAAGTCATATTTTTTTCTCTTTGGTGGCCATCTTTGATGAAAGTGATGGAATGCTGTGACTTTAGCTTTTATGTGCTGCTAATGAATTTTGTGATAAGAATTTATTTTCTTATCTTAGCAAAAATCAAAGTAACATTTTGTCTAAAAAAAAATACAATCACATATTTAAAAAGCAAAATATTATTTTCTTTTCGGGGAGGTGGGGGTGGTAATTTAAAATTCTAAATTGCCAATGCAACTTATACCAAAACAAATACTGTACAATATTGACTAATTAACATGTTGCTAAATGTTTTGACCTTAACTTTATTTTTTAATATGCGTCATCCATTATAATATATATATATATAATTTTACAATAAACAGTGTTAATTAATTTGTTATATTTAGGAGAGATAAACTCTCCAAGTATCATCTTTATTAAACATCTCACAATATTATCGATTAATTTCATAGAAAACAAAAATGAATCCATTTTCAACTGCATTTTGACATGCATAAATACACACATTTACACTCACACAAATACACACATATACAGATGTCTCTTTAGGAAGCAGATTTCAATAATAATTTTTTTTTCCATATGTCAAAGCATTGATAGGGAGGCGAACCCGCGACAACTGTCTGCAAGCAATTGCTTGCTTGCAAGGCGGCTGCGCTGACCTCTCGGCTACTAATGCTTGACTTTTCAATAATAATTGCATTTAAGAAAATTAGATTCTGACAGTAATAGTTGTAAATTTTAGCATCAAATTAGAGTTATATTGGTAATCTTATTTAAATTGGTTTTTAGGTAAAAATGGTGCAGAAAGATATTTAATTAAATATAATTTAGATATACACAGATATAATTTAGATATATAATTTAGAAATATAATTTAGATATATACAGATGCATATATATATTTGTAGATTTCATTTTATGAAAATTTTCAGAGGCATTGAATTTGTCTTTCTACTAATCAAAGTTTAATTATTATCTACCCAATTATTATTTGGAAAATAAATATTTATTTGTTACTTATAGCTAAAGAGCTGAACAAGAAAGAAAAATTACAGGAAAAGAAATTCATTCTTCAATTGTTGATTCTTCTGGGAAGTAGATTTTTACATAAATGTGTTTTCTGTAGAAAAAGAAATCAAGAGAAGCCGTTCAGCTAATTTAAATCTTTTTTTTTAATCACTGTTTTTTTTTTTTTGTTGTTGTCTCTGTTTGATCGAATGAATAAAATTGCTATATGTAGCCTATTATTTATGGAAATTATAGGACTTCTCAAACAATGAACAATACAGTTATATTTATTTATACAAAAACAAAGAGCAGTAGTCAAGCGTTGGTGGCCGAGTTGGTCAGCGCAGCTGCCTTACAAGCAGTTGTCCCGGGTTTGATTCCCGACAGATGCTTTGATAGATGAAAAAAAAAGCAGTAATGTAAGTATTTAAAAAAACATATCTGCACTAAGAGTAATTAAATTTTATTATAGTCATTAATCTTGTACTTTCCTACCAATAAAATAGCAAACTAAAAATTAAGCAGAACAAACACGGTGTTAAGATAAAACAAGCTTTATTAGCTGAAAGAGTTTGGAAAAATCTCATCAGTACATATTTCCTCTTTCTTTGACTTTAGAAAATATAATATTAATATTAATGTGAATGATAATATTCTGGAGATAAGTTGTGCAGCAACTTTACAAACCAATCCACAATTACGAAAACGTCTACTTATAGAACATGCTAGTTCATTATTTTGATATTTTGCAATATCTCTTTTAACTTCAGTCCTAGCAAACATATCATTTTGAAAGACTTCAATATCTTATTAAATTGTAGCTCTCTAATATATTCTATTATCAATCACATCTAAATAATCAATATTGCATTTCTTTAAAATATCTTTGAGATAATTTTTATAATGTAAATAGAGTTTGCTCTGTGATAACCATGTCCAGGTTCAAGTTCATCATAAAATATGGTTTTAAAAAGTCTGGTTTCCTTCATTCATTTCACGTGTCCGATTCCACATAAAATTTTGCAACAGGGAATTTTATAGTATCAAATCCAGCAAGTTAAATAACATATTGATTGTTTTTATGTTTAAGCCTTTGTAATTTAAAAACTTTATTGAGTATTTTTGAATAATATTTATCTCATGCATTTATGTCATGCTGTAAGTGTGTGCGCGTGAGGGTGTGTGGCAGATAACTACTAACTCAATTTTTACTTTAAACAACTATTAACTGATAATGCCATTAAATCAATTCTATTTAAATTATACAGATCATCTAACTTTATATAGTGTATTGTTTTAATGTAAAAGTTGCTATAATCATTTTTGTTTGAGGCTGAATAAATGTTTTGGCCAGCTGTCAGTGATGATGATTAAATTACAATCCTTGGTTATTAACCAAATTGCTTTTTGAAGATCGTAACGCATATTGCAAAGAAGGTTCTGTGGTATCCAAAGTCATTTTTTTGTGTCAATAATGATAAAATGACAAAGAGGAAATGCAGTTGTCAGATGTATACACGTGCATGATGAGTGAAGTACTTATTATTACTTTATTAATGATTCGACTTATTTTTACTTGCCATTGCATGAGTAGCAAAGGTTAATGAACAACCCAAATTGTTCAAATGCTAATAGGTGTGAATATCCTTGCTATCAGATAATGATAAAGTAGATCACACAGAGACACTAGTATTGCATTAACAACACCAAGTAGCAATATTCCTATAGGATCTGCTTTGCCATATTCTGGAATCAAGGGTAATCACATTTAGTAGCCTCGAGTAGTAAGGTTGATCCCTGACGCCTATAAGGCAGATCATGCAGGAACAATGGTACTTTAATAATAATAACAAGGTCCTGCATGTCTAAGTGCAGTGGAAGAAAGTCTGACTGTGGACCATAAGATCCCGAATAGATTTCAGTTGTGGCATTCTCTGGCGGTCGAATTTCTTAAGATCTCTCAAACAATAAACCCATTCGATTATTTTATTGGCTATAACAAATAACCACGCACATACAAATATATATGACAACTCTATTTATAAATTAAAAATGCACACATAAATTTTATTTCAGAACATTTTATAAATTGACTTATCAACGTATCTGTGTATAAATTATACTTATATATGCCACGTATTTAATAATTTTTGAATTTTATAAGCATCAAAATAAAAAATGTACATATGAATATGTTATTTTTTTTTTAATAATTGTTTTATTCAAACTCAAAATGAATTTTATTTTAAAAATAGAATTACAATTTAAGAACAGCTAAGATTTTTCAACTAAAGATCACACACACACACACACACACATATATATATATATGTAATAAATAAAGTTTGATATCTGTATTCGTTTCACAATATATGTAATATACAAATCAATATATATATCAAAATACAGTACAATTTATATAAATTATATTCTTTTAGAAGTACTTTCGACTATACTACAAAGTGTATAGTCGAAAGTACTTCTAAAAGAATATAATTTATATAAATTGTACTGTATTTTGATATATATATTGATTTGTATATTACATATATATATAAATAAGTATAACACACACACACACACATATATATATATATATAAGTATAAGATCTAGAATCTGTATTTCTCTTTATTAAAAATCCATGTTTCAGAATAATACTAAACAGATTAATTAGAAATCTTCCATGCCAGAGATATACTCATATTTTTTTTAATACTGGAATTTTTGTCATATACTGTCCCAGAAAGTTTAAATTTATGGTTAATCATCATCAATATGCTAAAGCTATTTGTAAAACAAATATGTAGAGAGAAAGGATAAGCTGAGCGTTAGCGCTTGTGGATAATTGCGATATAGTTGAGTTGAAAGGAGATATCGATGAAAAAGGTTTGAATATATATGGGTTTGAACCAAGATTAAATAAATCTTGAAAATCTTTTTCGTTTACAAACATTTTAACTTAGAACTTGTTTAAAAAATGAGCAGATTATTTTAATCAAATGCCGTACATTTAAATTAACATTTGTTGGTAAAAAGCCGATCCCAAAGCATAAATTCAAATATGATCGTTATTATCAGGACTTAAGTCATCTCAATTCCACCATATCGCAATCTTCCACCAGTACAGAAATTCAAATCACTCTATCCAATCGTGCAGGAATTTCACGAACAGCCTTCAATTCTCATTTGAGCTAGATATACGTAGTGTACTCATATACACAAACACACGCACGCGCGCACACAAACACACACACACATATATATATTGTACCCTTACTTCTTGATATATAAAATAGTTTAAAATACAACTAGCTCAGTTACATTATTATGTTTAATTAAAATTTGCATATCTATCTTTAATATACTTTTATATTATCATACCTTAACTAAATTTATTATCAATCATCAAAATTAATATAGTTCTAGATTATACTAATTAAATAAGTATAATAAAATTATGAGACTGTGAAGTAAAGTTACAAAGCAATAAGCAGATTTACACTGAGTCAATATCTCCCAAGATACCGTCTCAATGGCATAAGAATACTACCACTACCTTATCATCTTACCACTACATCTATAGCACTCTTATGACTTTTAAATGAAATAATTATCTTTAATAATACTAAAATAATTCCTAACTTTTAACTTAAAATATAATTAAATAATCTCAGGTTCTTCTAAGCTGTTTTTAAAATAATAATAAATTATGTAAATAAGTATGATGTGGGATTTTATATCAAACTTAAATACACCTAACTTATTTTAATAATAATAATAAATAATACTAATCTTAGAGTTTAATTTAATCTCATCTATTTTTATTATATAATCAATTATTAAATGAATAAATAATTATATGTATATCTTTTATTTCATATGGTATCTTCATTTTAAAATAGATCAAAATTTTATACTTAATAATCTGTGGCAATAAACAATATTGTATTCTTATAACGTGCATTATAATCATCTTATGACCATTGTAATATTTATGTTCATGTCAATCAATTCTTATAAAATAATGTTAAGCAAATATGGTATTCAATTCTAAGTAATAATAACAAATTCATTCTGTGCAAATATTATGTTTATTTCAAATCATCTGACGTCAAAATGCTGAGGTGAAAAATTAATGAACTCGACACACTTTTAAAACAAATTAACAAATTTATTTACAATAACTTCAAATAAAATTTATTTACACTATTTACAGTTTAGAATTTATGACAACAAATAAAATAAAAATAGGAATACAAATATAAGAGGCTTACACTGTTATTAACTCATGTACTTAATAAGCAATTTTACATTCCTTCAAATGCTATATTAATAATATTACAGTGTGTTTTTCCAAAACTTAGATTTTTTAAAAATAAATAGTAATGTACTTTAACTACTACAAATACAACATATATGTCAAGACTATTTATGTAGTATGTGTAAACAATAAAGCTCTACTAATTAAATAGCTACATTAATTAAGTATTACCATTTATAATGTATCATCATATATTTACTTTATTATTAGCATTGCTTAATAGTTTATAAAGTTAATGTATCTTTGTAATGTAAAACAAATAATTGACTGTAATTATACTTTACTTAATGTAATTCCTGTTATATGTTTTATCAAATATGCATTACATATCTGTACTGTTCAAATACTATTATTTAAATCATTTATCAATTCTAAATTCATAAAGCATTACCTTAGATAAATTCTATGATTCTTTTTTATGTAAAAATCACTACTTTACTTTATGTGTTATTTTAATCCTTTCTAATAATTTCTATCTATAAAATATATTCTAAACTTATCTAAAAATTTCCGGAAAATAAACATCAACTTTAAATAAAATATTCATTATCTAAACTACCTATACTACATTATCTATACTTAATAAACTTCAATCCAAATATAAGCTTCTACCCATAACGTAACTTAACTTATTTAATAAAACAAAATACAAAAAAAATAGACTTTTAAAATCCTTTTCTAAATTGCAAAAATAAAATAATTATTAAGATAAATAATAAACATCATTTTAATACTAAGCATAAATAAAATATCAAAATTATTTACGAAAGAATCATATAATTATTTCTAAGCTTCTTACGTAATGTTGTATCATGTTGACATTATAAATCAAAACTTATGCATATTTTAATAAAGTTCGTTGCCAATATAATGTATGTGTTTTCATAAAATATCTATCCATTCATTCTACAACAACATAATATTCAGTTGATCTAAAGAAAAACATATTAAATTCATTAAAAAATCATTATACAATATTTTTACCATTATAATAATAATGTCCAATCTGCTATCCAGCATTCTTCGGAATTTGCAGCTTCATAAAATAAAAATCATTCACATTTTCACTCATAAACATTCATTAGAATATTCCGTGTTATATTAATTATAAAAATAAGTTTATGTAATTAATTATTATATTATTTTTAAGTTACTATTTAATAAATGTACCTAACCTACTTTTTAATAGTTTAATAATATTTTAAATTTTATGTTAAATAAATAAAATAAAAATTATATTACGTATTCCAGCGACGACTTTTGTTTTACCATAAAAGTTCTAATAAATCCTATGTACAAAGTCAATAGAACACTATTTCCTGTTCCGTTGAATCACGTGTTTCTTGAAAGTTTATAATAAAATGATAACGTTCTTTTTTTTTTAAAAAATAAGTTCCAATAAAAAAAACAAATAAAATTAAAAAAAATAGTTTATAAGTTCTTTCTGGATCCAGTTCTTCATAAAATATTATTTTTAAAGTTATTATTTTTAAACTAATTTATAGTTTATATATTATTTTCATTAAATTACTTTAATCAACTTGGCTTGCTTGGTTTAGTTTGACTTGATTTGGACATCCATGTATTACTTGCGCATTTACAATTAACATATTCAGGTAAGAATTAATTTTTCCATCTATAACGTCCAGCGTTTAGATTACTTCAATATAGTACTTCTATTATATTACGATTTTAAATAATCATATTTATAATCTATTTGCCTTTTCAAATCGTCAATATTTAGTCTTTAAGCACAAAGACTTAACAAGGCAAGTATTTATTAAAATTACTACTTCTTATATCTTTACTTAAGATATACATTTTAATCTTTTAAAATCTACAAAATACTTTCTTTCTATAGAAGTATTCATATTTCTTTTAAATATCTATTTATAATAGACAATAGTAATTTAAACTTTTAAAACTATTTATAGTCCAAAATACTACTTTTCTCCATCTCGTAGTTTTATGTACTAATCCAGCGTCTATTATTTCTCTAGCATAAAGTTTCTGATATATTTCTCCGATACGTGATGTTCCCATGACTATTTGTATGTAAATTAAGTTTCGATATCGAGAAGACTAATAGGGAATTATTAAGTTTCTACTGCATACTTATCATTTAAAATTTCATAAAATTATATACAATAACACTCTTATGATTTTACAACTGATTTTAAGAGCGTTTATAAATTTACTTAGCTATTTTCTCAATAGCACAATCGACTTAGAAATTTAATTACAGAGAGACCCCTTCAACAATTGAATCCAGCTTATATACTGCCAGAAACTCCTTATCTGATTGGTACGTTTAAACAATCAAACTTTGTTTATTTACATATTTACTAACACACTATTAAAAATAAAATAATGACTTATTTAATATTTAATATTATTACATTTTTAAAAATAATCTTTATCGTTTATTCAAATCTATCAAACATTTTTTAAAATATTCTTTCTCACTTAATTTAAATCTTAACTTTTATAAGATCATTTAAAATAAACTAAATCTTTTTAAATACGTTATATTTTTAAGACAATATTTTTAAAAATCAGATTTAATATTTTACATTAATATCTTTATTTTTATCTCGTGATAACTCACGTATTATTTATAAATTTATAACATGATTTTTTAAAATAATTATGCAACTTTATTAGACAACTTCCACGCATGTGTGTGTATAACATCTGTTCTTTATAACACAAGAACGCTTGCCGTCGTCTAAAAATAAACTAACAATTGCTTTTTTAAAATAAATATTTATTTTTAAAATAAATAAGATATTATAACAGATTTTAAAATAATTATTTGATATGATTAAAATCAAATATTAATCTCAATTTAAATACTTATAATTTAAAATATTTTTATTCACTTTTAACATATATTTTAAATTAAATAAATATCTTTATCTAATTTTAACTTGTCTTTTAAATACTTTAGCTTTAAACATTTATTATTAAATTTATTAATGCAGTATTATAATATAATCATCATCATCTTAAATATCTTCTCAATACCAACACAATTCACATACCAAATACTCATAGATTGCTTTAATTAAACTTATGGTAACATTACCACAAGCAAAGTTAACATCACACATTTTAAAATACTTCTTAAATTTAAAATTTTCTACTAAATTAGCATAAAACCTAAATGGTGACCCATACAAAAGGGCACATATTCCCCTCCTTCGGATAAAATTTTAAATTTAACATCCATTCTTTATTATCTTCAATCCACATTTATCAATTTTATCTTTCTTATCATTTAAATATCATAACACATTACTTTATCACAAAGTTTCATAAAGCATTAAATATCATCTTAAATTTCACTAAGAAAACACTTTTAAATAAACTACAATGACTTCTTTACTTCCTAAATTAAGTTTCACTTCTCTTTACTTATCTCTTAATTAGGTTACTTTCATTTCCCTAATATTTCTACAAATATCAAGTATTTAAATTCTCTTAAATACACCTTTTACATAAGCTACTAAAAATACATATTACTATAGTTAATACTATATTTTAAAATTACTCTATGTATTTTATTTATAACCTATTGCTAGTTTCATTAGCAATCTTATAGATTATTATTTATTAGATCTATATACTTCTCATTTAAAATGATTAACTTCATCTCTTAAGATTGATCAATTTTATGATCACTACCATAACACAAATTAATCTTTTATAAGATTTACTTATAGATACTTTAAACATATGAGTTTTATACTCTCTAACTCTATTATTTAACTTCTTGCTTTAAAATATCTACTATAATAGCTAATTCCACATTTATTTAGTCATTCTGACAAAACTTATTTCTTTTAAACTATCATTTACATATTTTGTAAATTTCTTCAGCTAAACTTTATTCATCATGCTAATTTATTATATAATAAATTATTTTTTTATGTCAAGCACTATATTTAAACATGACATTAAAATATTTATTCACAATAGAAATATTTGTTTTGCAAAAAAAAAAAAAATAATAATATAATGCCATAACACATTATCAAATACACATCTTCTTTAAGAATTACCTGTCTTAATTATTATATATCTTCTTCTTTAAATCCAAACTTTAATTCTTTTTTTTTAAATTCAACTTTTTACTACCAGTTTTATTATCTGGTCTTTTCAGAATTGTGGTCACACCACTTGTAGAAGGCTGATTATGCAAATCATCACTTCTATCCCTATTTGCATTGTACTGTATAGACTTTTTAAAATATGGAGACATCTTATCTTTACCTTTATAATTAAAACTTCTCTTAAAGCCTCCAGGAGATTTTACTCCAGTATTGATACTAAGACTTGCTAATGGGTAATTATTTTTATCCCTATTTACTCTAGACCTATTATCCATAGATAATTCTGATACTTCCAGAGCATCCAATATTTCGGAAACTCCTTCAATTGTTCCACGGTCAGCAACTATTAGCAACTGTTCCACATGCTTTGGCAAGTTGTGCCTAACTATTCGAACAATTTGTCCCTCCGATAATGGATAAGCAGTCAAAGTCTTCAAACGAACGGCTTGACTTCTGAAAAAACTTGTGTAGCTGCCTTTGCTAACTTGGTACTTGTCTTGGGTAATTTGATACCGAATGCAATCCTGTTTGTCGGAGTTCCAAAAGCTCCCGACAAATAAACATTTGAAATCACCATACGTCATGGGTTTCTCAAACAGAGATTGCCACCAATCTTTAGCTACTCCATATAGATGATTGCTACACACGGCTATTTTCTCCTTTTCAGACAAAGAACATATCGAAAACAATTCATCCAAATTGTTTAGAAACTCCGAGGGATTTTCCATGTATTCCCCTTTAAATGGTTTAACTTTCATAAACCTTAAGGCCATAGAATTATTTGAACTACCCTCATGACGAATTACTTCTCTAGTTGGTCTATTGTCAATTTCCTTCACAAGAGTATTGTCTGACTGATTATTAATATTATTATTTGGCTTAATTAATTCTATATTATTTATTTGTGAAGAATCAACATAGTCAACATATGCTTTACTACTTATTTTTCCTGTAAACATTTCTGCCTTGGCATTACTTATACTTTTCATTTCTATTTGATCATATACTTGCTGAAATTTCCCTTCTAAGTCCATCTGTTCAAGCACTTGTTTCACATATCCTTTTTGCTCTTTTCTGAACTCATCTAGATTCTTGTCTAAAATTTCTTTATATTTGTCATTACTCTGTTCTATCATTCCTGCATGATCCTTTATATCTTTCTGAATACGTTTTATATTTTCTCCAACTTTCGATCGGTATTTATTTTCATCGACCTTTTTGACATCTATACTCTTAAATTTCTCTACTAATTCCTGCTCTATTTCATTTTTTATGTCCCTTTTTGTCTGAATTATAGCACTCTTAACATCTTTGATATCTTCATTAAGATTACTAACTTGGTTCTTAACATCACCAATTTCAATATTAACTTTTAATTTATAATCCTCAATTTTTAAGGTTAAATTATTATTATTGATTTTACATTGATCAATAGATTCAGCTATTTGATCTCTTAGACCTTTGATTGTGTTTTCTGAAAACTCATGAAATCCTCTTTCTAGCCTTTCTTGATTTCTATCATCAACTTTTAGTATTTCTAATTTTAAAGACTCAATTACTTCTTCATTCTTATCAAATCTTATGTCTATACTATCCATTCTATCTTCCATTTTCTTATTCATATTTTTTATTTCATTCTTAATAGAATCATTATCTTTTTTTAAAGAATCAAATCTAATATTATTATCTTCTTTCATTTTTTCCATATTTATACTCATTGAACTCATACTCTGCATCATTATTTTAAAATATTTCTCAAAATCAGACTTTGATAAGTTCTCTACATCTTTCTCAGTTTTCACTGCTTCTTTTTCTACAGTTTTAAAAATTATCTCCTCCTCCTCCTCTATTTCATTATCCATATTTTGAGTACTTTCTAATATTATTTCTGAATTTGCTGATTTTTCTATTTCTCTGCTCTCCACACAACTATTATCTTCAACAACAAAATTTGACATTTCAACTTCTAAATCTTTATCCCAATTATCCATTTTTATATCTTTTTAAAATTCAATCCTAACAATATGCAGTACTTATTATTTTATACTTTTTTAAAAATACAATTCCCCATCAACCTTCCCATCTCCACTCAACTCACTTTTACAACTAATCATATAATAGTATCCTCAAAAACTCTACATTACTTACTATTAAATAATTATATAAATTTCAATAACAAAATTGTGTCATATCATTTATTTTTACACCTATGACCCACAGACAATTTGCACATAATATATAATATTAAATATCCATTTAAAATATTTCAAGAATTGATATGGTCATATTATAAAATAACTATTTGCCACATTTCATGGTTTGCATACTTATTTATTTATTAACTTAAAATCAACATAGTATTTAACTTCAAAGAATAATAATATTACAGATACCACATAAACATTATTATAAAATACTAATTATACTTATCACTTTATTCTCCTAACATATACTAATCCTAAAATTATATAACTTAATCCCTAATTAAATATTTAGCCTAAACCGTTGTGGCCAAAAACTTTCTTGACCACCTATCGGGCTGATAAAATTGTAACTTTAACATATCAAACCGATAACGTTTGAACATCTAAACCCTACCTAAACATATCATGCCAATAACGTTGAGCGCCAAAATCTTCCTTTTCCAACCATCGGGTTGATAACCAATAGCCCCACGTTGGGCGCCAAAATCTTCCTACCCTTTGTACCCTTACTTCTTGATATATAAAATAGTTTAAAATACAACTAGCTCAGTTACATTATTATGTTTAATTAAAATTTGCATATCTATCTTTAATATACTTTTATATTATCATACCTTAACTAAATTTATTATCAATCATCAAAATTAATATAGTTCTAGATTATACTAATTAAATAAGTATTTATAAAATTATGAGACTGCGAAGTAAAGTTACAAAGTAATAAGCAGATTTACACTGAGTCAATATCTCCCAAGATACCATCTCAATGGCATAAGAATACTACCACTACCTTATCATCTTACCACTACATCTATAGCACTCTTATGACTTTTAAATGAAATAATTATCTTTAATAATACTAAAATAATTCCTAACTTTTAACTTAAAATATAATTAAATAATCTCAGGTTCTTCTAAGCTGTTTTTAAAATAATAATAAATTATGTAAATAAGTATGATGTGGGATTTTATATCAAACTTAAATACACCTAACTTATTTTAATAATAATAATAAATAATACTAATCTTAGAGTTTAATTTAATCTCATCTATTTTTATTATATAATCAATTATTAAATGAATAAATAATTATATGTATATCTTTTATTTCATATGGTATCTTCATTTTAAAATAGATCAAAATTTTATACTTAATAATCTGTGTCAATAAACAATATTGTATTCTTATAATGTGCATTATAATCATCTTATGACCATTGTAATATTTATGTTCATGTCAATCAATTCTTATAAAATAATGTTAAGCAAATATGGTATTCAATTCTAAGTAATAATAACAAATTCATTCTGTGCAAATATTATGTTTATTTCAAATCATCTGATGTCAAAATGCTGAGGTGAAAAATTAATGAACTCGACACACTTTTAAAACAAATTAACAAATTTATTTACAATAACTTCAAATAAAATTTATTTACACTATTTACAGTTTAGAATTTATGACAACAAATAAAAAAAAAAAAATAGGAATACAAATATAAGAGGCTTACACTGTTATTAACTCATGTACTTAATAAGCAATTTTACATTCCTTCAAATGCTATATTAATAATATTACAGTGTGTTTTTCCAAAACTTAGATTTTTTTAAAATAAATAGTAATGTACTTTAACTACTACAAATACAACATATATGTCAAGACTATTTATGTAGTATGTGTAAACAATAAAGCTCTACTAATTAAATAGCTACATTAATTAAGTATTACCATTTATAATGTATCATCATATATTTACTTTATTATTAGCATTGCTTAATAGTTTATAAAGTTAATGTATCTTTGTAATGTAAAACAAATAATTGACTGTAATTATACTTTACTTAATGTAATTCCTGTTATATGTTTTATCAAATATGCATTACATATCTGTACTGTTCAAATATTATTATTTAAATCATTTATCAATTTCAAATTCATAAAGCATTACCTTAGATAAATTCTATGATTCTTTTCTATGTAAAAATCACTACTTTACTTTATGTGTTATTTTAATCCTTTCTAATAATTTCTATCTATAAAATATATTCTAAACTTATCTAAAAATTTCCGGAAAATAAACATCAACTTTAAATAAAATATTCATTATCTAAACTACCTATACTACATTGTCTATACTTAATAAACTTCAATCCAAATATAAGCTTCTACCCATAACGTAACTTAACTTATTTAATAAAACAAAATACAAAAAAAATAGACTTTTAAAATCCTTTTCTAAATTGCAAAAATAAAATAATTATTAAGATAAATAATAAACATCATTTTAATACTAAGCATAAATAAAATATCAAAATTATTTACGAAAGAATCATATAATTATTTCTAAGCTTCTTACGTAATGTTGTATCATGTTGACATTATAAATCAAAACTTATGCATATTTTAATAAAGTTCGTTGCCAATATAATGTATGTGTTTTCATAAAATATCTATCCATTCATTCTACAACAACATAATATTCAGTTGATCTAAAGAAAAACATATTAAATTCATTAAAAAAATCATTATACAATATTTTTACCATTATAATAATAATGTCCAATCTGCTATCCAGCATTCTTCGGAATTTGCAGCTTCATAAAATAAAAATCATTCACATTTTCACTCATAAACATTCATTAGAATATTCCGTGTTATATTAATTATAAAAATAAGTTTATGTAATTAATTATTATATTATTTTTAAGTTACTATTTAATAAATGTACCTAACCTACTTTTTAATAGTTTAATAATATTTTAAATTTTATGTTAAATAAATAAAATAAAAATTATATTACGTATTCCAGCGACGACTTTTGTTTTACCATAAAAGTTCTAATAAATCCTATGTACAAAGTCAATAGAACACTATTTCCTGTTCCGTTGAATCACGTGTTTCTTGAAAGTTTATAATAAAATGATAACGTTCTTTTTTTTTAAAAAAAATAAGTTCCAATAAAAAAAAAACAAATAAAATTAAAAAAAATAGTTTATAAGTTCTTTCTGGATCCAGTTCTTCATAAAATATTATTTTTAAAGTTATTATTTTTAAACTAATTTATAGTTTATATATTATTTTCATTAAATTACTTTAATCAACTTGGCTTGCTTGGTTTAGTTTGACTTGATTTGGACATCCATGTATTACTTGCGCATTTACAATTAACATATTCAGGTAAGAATTAATTTTTCCATCTATAACGTCCAGCGTTTAGATTACTTCAATATAGTACTTCTATTATATTACGATTTTAAATAATCATATTTATAATCTATTTGCCTTTTCAAATCGTCAATATTTAGTCTTTTAAGCACAAAGACTTAACAAGGCAAGTATTTATTAAAATTACTACTTCTTATATCTTTACTTAAGATATACATTTTAATCTTTTAAAATCTACAAAAATACCTTCTTTCTATAGAAGTATTCATATTTCTTTTAAATATCTATTTATAATAGACAATAGTAATTTAAACTTTTAAAACTATTTATAGTCCAAAATACTACTTTTCTCCATCTCGTAGTTTTATGTACTAATCCAGCGTCTATTATTTCTCTAGCATAAAGTTTCTGATATATTTCTCCGATACGTGATGTTCCCATGACTATTTGTATGTAAATTAAGTTTCGATATCAAGAAGACTAATAAGGAATTATTAAGTTTCTACTGCATACTTATCATTTAAAATTTCATAAAATTATATACAATAACACTCTTATGATTTTACAACTGATTTTAAGAGCGTTTATAAATTTACTTAGCTATTTTCTCAATAGCACAATCGACTTAGAAATTTAATTACAGAGAGACCCCTTCAACAATTGAATCCAGCTTATATACTGCCAGAAACTCCTTATCTGATTGGTACGTTTAAACAATCAAACTTAAAATTTATTTACATATTTACTAACACACTATTAAAAATAAAATAATGACTTATTTAATATTTAATATTATTACATTTTTAAAAATAATCTTTATCGTTTATTCAAATCTATCAAACATTTTTTAAAATATTCTTTCTCACTTAATTTAAATCTTAACTTTTATAAGATCATTTAAAATAAACTAAATCTTTTTAAATACGTTATATTTTTAAGACAATATTTTTAAAAATCAGATTTAATATTTTACATTAATATCTTTATTTTTATCTCGTGATAACTCACGTATTATTTATAAATTTATAACATGATTTTTTAAAATAATTATGCAACTTTATTAGACAACTTCCACGCATGTGTGTGTATAACATCTGTTCTTTATAACACAAGAACGCTTGCCGTCGTCTAAAAATAAACTAACAATTGCTTTTTTAAAATAAATATTTATTTTTAAAATAAATAAGATATTATAACAGATTTTAAAATAATTATTTGATATGATTAAAATCAAATATTAATCTCAATTTAAATACTTATAATTTAAAATATTTTTATTCACTTTTAACATATATTTTAAATTAAATAAATATCTTTGTCTAATTTTAACTTGTCTTTTAAATACTTTAACTTTAAACATTTATTATTAAATTTATTAATGCAGTATTATAATATAATCATCATCATCTTAAATATCTTCTCAATACCAACACAATTCACATACCAAATACTCATAGATTGCTTTAATTAAACTTATGGTAACATTACCACAAGCAAAGTTAACATCACACATTTTAAAATACTTCTTAAATTTAAAATTTTCTACTAAATTAGCATAAAACCTA
>JAQFVV010002345.1:0-28376 GCA_028023455.1 Epiperipatus broadwayi | reverse complement strand
GTAAGCCAGGATTCCAAGACTCAAGACCCTACGAATGACCACCTTGAAATTACACGTAGTATACCTCTTTCCACCACGGCCGACATAGGTCACGGAGAAGCAATGAGACTCTGATAATTAAAAGAGAGGTTCTTAATTGACTAAAATATCACTAAATTTAATTTAACTTAATGCATAGTTTTCACATATATAGACTATAAAGGATAATTAGAATTGGATTGAATTAAATCAATAACGAGACAGAGAACGAAATACATTAAATTAATTATATATTTATTTACAATTGGCATAGAAATTGATCAGTTTTACACATTTCAGCGTCGAATGTACAAACATTGGGTGGATAAGAGAACACATTCTCTTTTTATATACAATTCAAAATATTTTAAATTAAAATACTTAGATAATTACTTATTAAATTTCATAGATGAGTTTAACATGTGCCCATCTTAGGAATTGTTTACAATTGATACATAATTAATCACTACGTTATGTCTATAAATCTCGATAAGCCAAATCCTATTACATTTGTGGCTGGTATATAAATAATTATATTAAACTTTGATCATGAATTCATTTACTAAAATATACAATATAATTTAATAACGAGCGCATAAACCAGCTCAAGTAATGATCGATCGAACATGGCTTTCGAGAGAAAATTTCAGAATGCTGAAAGCGTTATATAAAGGTGGGAGAGTTGGCTGCAATAAGATTTTACCAATGCGCTATGGCACAGGTAAACAATAATAGGAAAAGTCGCTCTGTGGATGGATGAAATAACTTCAGGGTTCTTGCGACAAACGCCGGTACCCTGTAACCGATCGCAATGCTGCGTGAAAAGGAACATTGTGTTCAGGAATGGCGGGGGTCTTACGTGCTAACCTGGCCTTGGCTCAGGCTTCGCTACTGCTCTACCCTATAGAAGAAGATGTGCTGGCAACGCCGTGGCTCCATCTTAAGATACGTATATTACGTATAGCAGCAAAACGAGAATAATTTTATAAAATAATATCACATCCGCCAAGCAAAGAATAGTATATTTCATACTATGAAATACGAGTTAATAGCATATTAGCTCTATCAAATTGGGACCAACTCTTGCGTAGCCTGGTAATAAATGTCTATGCTACTAAAAGGGGATATTACTACATCTGTACTTTGACATGTTCGATCTATTAAGTTACTTATAGATAATAAATATTTAAGGAGGGAAAGTATATTTCTATGGACTTAAGAATTTAAATGTCAAATATACTTATAAATATGATCAAGGCTAAATTTAATTCTAAATAAAACTATAAGGTTAAGTTTTTAACTGGTTGATCAAAAGAGCCACATTTCACATATTAAATCATTTAAATAATAAAAAAAATAGGATTTCGAAACAGCGCAGAAAGTTGACGCTATAAATAAATTACGCGAAGATTTTCAAATAATATCTTCTTAAAATATACATGAAATTAAGTGCTCACTGTTTCGAAATATTGGCATATAAAATATAATAAGCATTTAAAATAAAATAAGCAAAGAAATATAGACACAACCGCAGTGATATAACTTTAAACTAAATAATTTACTTTAAATGAAAGGAAAATATAAATTACTCAGATTATTTAAACTTTAACAACATGAAATTTCGGATAGCAATTGACATATTTAAAATATTAAATGGATTTAAGTTTTGATTACATTTTAGCTTTATCATTATTTTAAAAAGAAAGTTAGCTAACTTATATAGATATTATTTACATTTACACAGAATTACACAGAATTACACAGAGCTCTGCGGTTTGAAAAATAAAACGGTACCGGTATGATTTATCTGCAAGTTCTTGGCTGTTGGTTTGGTTTAGTTTGACTGGGCGGCATCATCTTTCCCATTATGTTAGGCTCGTCTCTTCTATCGGCATGATGGTGGTTTAGGCATTTCGACGAGAGAAACCCCGTTCTCCCGCGGAGTAACAGCAACAAGATGCCCGCTTTTAGCCGGACATGTTAAAATTAACAATTGTGAATACTGGCTACAACTCTCACTAACAATATGGCTGTCTTTCTCTTGTTAAAAAATACAGAGTATTTATATGTTTTCCTTATCGGAATCTCCCGCCTCAAGACTCACTAAACTCAGGAATTTAATTAAGTGTTTTTCAATTTATAATTCAGATCTTAGATAACTTATGTTAGAAACATTCCATAAGCTATTATTATAATTAAGATTTTTCGTTGCAAACAATTGTCCAATTTAGATTTTAAAATAACTTACATCTTATCTAAGGAGATTTTAATTAGTAAATTTTGAACTAGTTTTACTTTTTACGAATTCCAGGTGTGGTCGTTAATGACACTTGTTTACAACCAAAAATCTTTTAATTACTTGACCAGCTTTTATTTTTAATCTTACATAGAAACTCTTTCTATTTAAAAACAACCTTTTAACATTTTTTTTAAAACGAAAACATTTTTAACATATTTATTAAAAATAATTTACAAATATATTTTGATATAGCTTTTAAATATATTTTCGAGAAACTTTTCTCTGAAATATATTTAAAACAAGAAATCTTTTAACAATTTTAAAGAAACATTTAATAGTATTTTTAGATAACGGCTTTTACATATTTTAAATCATGTCTTTCTTCTATATAGCACAGATTATATATCCACATACGAAATTACAATATTAAACAACAAAATTAATAATTTACTCTTAACTTAAATAATATAATAAACATTTTTAGAAATATTAAATAATTTTAGGACGCTATAATTTTACTAATCCTATCTAATTATAGCGTTCGTTCGCACGTAAATATATAATGCTGTTTAGACAGACATGAACTAATTTTAAATTTATTAACATTTAAATAGGTTCGAACTTAGCACAGATGAGAGTGTCATTAGGTTTGATGGTGAAACGGAAAGGGATTGGAGATTTCCGTTTCATATCCGAATACTTGGGACAAAAAAAATAACAAAAAAAAAAGGAATTTACTTACAGTTGGCTATTAAATAATTTGATACGCTTTTTTTTTTTTTACTCATAATATTAAATCAATTAAGCTACCACATAGAGATGAAAACATATAAACCCAATTGCCTGCTACATTCTATACCGAGGAATTTCATACATATTAGACAATCAATTATTACAAAAAAAAAAATACGACTAAATTAAAAGTTTAAAAGCAAACCACACAAAATAGAATATTGTCAAATATTTACATTAAACAAACTTTTATATCCTACTGGATATACGTTAATTAATATACAATGGGGATGTTAATTTTTTTTTTTTATATATATATAATAATAATAATTTATAAACTATATAAAGGCAGATCGTAACAAATATATACATATTTTTATCTAAATAGGATCTGGTGGTACATTAATTAACTCTTCTTTATATAACTTAAAACAGCACCCGAATATAATGTCATCCTCTTCATCTGATGTCCATTCATATCCCTCATACTCATCTTCCCATCTCACAGTCGGTTGTGCTGGGTGCATTTCTAGACTGTGTAGAAACTCACTTCCACTGTATGGGTGTTTTCCAGATCTGTTTATTCCGAATAGTAGGGTTTGAACCTGTTCTTTCTCTCTCCCTCTGTTCTTCCCCTGGCGAACCTCTGCGGCTGTCTCCTGTCTTCTCTCTGTCCATCTTTTCTTCCTACTTGGGTATGGATCCTTTCTTTTCCTTTTCTTCTTGTTCTTTACAGTACTCTTTGATTCGTACTTCCCATGCAGTCCACCTATTTCCCAAAGCTCTCTATCCAACTCTGTTCTGTCCTGCTGGAGCTCCCGCTTCCTATCTTCTACTATCGCCTCAATATCCACACATTTGGATTCTTTATTCTCAGTCTCTAGTATATTCTCCAGCGTGTCCTTGCTATCCCACGTTTCCAATTCGGTCTTCTTCAAAAGGAAATGGCAACTTTCATCATCCCCTTCATTAATCTCTGGCTTGCTCATTTTGTCCAGCTCAGTTTTCCTAAACTCTTCCTTTTCCACTGGTTTTAACTCTTCTTTTACTAATACTATTATATCAATTTTAATATTTTCTTCTTCTAGCATTGTGCTATCAGACTTTACTTCTTCTCCCTGATCTGACACTAACTCTATCTCATCCTCTACAGTATTCTGCATTTCCTTGCCATTTTCGTCCTGTGCTTTTTCTATCTTCTCTGCAAGTTTTACTGGAATCTCCTCACCTTTTAGCTGGCATCCCTGCAGGATTTTACACAGTTTTTCTTCTAAGTTTTCTCTAATATGTGCTGTCCCTTTCTCACATCGCCTGCCCAAAGCTTCAAAACGTTGTTCCATTTCTAGATTATTTCTATGATCCCTCTCTTCTGCATCCTGTCTATTTTTCCTATCTCTCTCTTCAAAACGTCGTTCCATTTCTAGATTATTTCTATGATCCCTCTCTTCTGCATCCTGTCTAAGTTGCTTCACTAGTGACTCCATCATTGAGTTCATATTCCAGCATTCTTTCTTAAATTCTTCTATAGGTCTCTGTTCAGATCCCGTGGTGTCTGACTTTTCTGACATGGCCACACTCTGTTGTATAGGTGCCTTTTCCCTAATCTGGCTTGCTACTTCCCTTTCTTCCTCCGTACTACTATCCATTTTAATATACATTTTAATATACTAACAACAACAAAAAAATTTTCTCTTTTTAATGGCTCAATTTGTTTTTGCTAAAGTTTCTTGGTTTTTGTTTGCTTTACTAACTCGGCTAATTGCTGCACTCCACAAAGAAAACGATCTGTCTCCTACTCATCTCAACACCTATGCCTAACTCTATTAATACACCTAACTTCTCGCTATACATTCGCTTGATGCCCACCCAACATTTAACTAACAGTGAAATAAATTTAACATATATAACAACAAAAATTATAAAATGCAACTCACCCTTGGCCTCTTCCGATCTTTTCTTTTTTTAAATTTTCCACGGTTCATGGTTATAATTTAATTTACACGTCTGTGCTAGTTTCGAACCTTTAAGATTTGATTTGACCTTACATTTATTTCCTTCTCTTTCTCGTTCAATCCAATTCATAAAACATAAAACAAATAATAGACCCCCCTTTTCTCTCTTTACTCCTGATGACAAAATTTATGTGAGAACGATTTGACATTTATTCAAATCATCCTCGGGCGCCAGTCACAGTGAGCAAGAAAGTTTACACAACATATATTAGAAATCCCCTTAAAAATTCTACTATGCATCTATATAAATAATTTTTATATAATAAAATAATAATCTATTTAGAGTATGGAATTAATTGACGTTCAAACTCAGGAAAAAAAAATCTATACATATACATTATTTTGGAAAACGAAAAAAAATTTAATTCAAAATCATTAATTTTAAACAAAAGAATTTTATCTCTATACTCAATCTCCTCAGGAGTGGAAATAAGTTACTACAAACCCGGGGAAAAAATACTACATATATATTATTCATTATTATTTATAATGGAAGGCAAAAAAAACTATATGTACATATTAAAATGCTCTACATGGTATTGGAATATCGAATAGTCACACGATGTGCGTTCAAACCCGGTGAAAAAAAAATCTTACATATATACATTATTTAAAAAAAATTGACTCAAAATCGTTAATTTTGACCAAAAGAATTATATATATACACTCCATAATCTCTTCAGGGGTGGAAATAAGTTACAAGCACAGAAGCCGTCGAGCGGGGTGGTTACAATATTAATATTTTTTCTTATTTTATTAATTATTCTAATATTTATTATATTAAATTTGTTATTAATTTTACCTATAACTTTATTTAAATTTTTAATTATATAGTTATTTTCTGTCTCTATATCTATATATTATTGTTATTTTTACTTTTTTCTACTTTATTACTATTTATATAATCTATTTTATTTTCTATTAATCCAATATTATCATTTATAAATTTATTTGGATAATCATTATTTATAAATTCTTCTTTTATTAAATTTATTTAACATAATCTTCTTTACTGGAACAATAATTTACTGCTGTATGAATTCTAGAATGTATTGCATTTAATTTATATTTGTATTTGAGTGTCAATTAGTTATATTATTATCTATATTATTTTTCTTATGAGTTGTTGTTTCAATCCTACATTTCCCTTCTTCATTTGACTTAATCAACTTTGTATCTAAATATGTCAATATATTCTTCTTTTTTTCTACAGTAAACATATTTTTATCCATTCTATTAATATCTTCTATAAATAAATCTATTTGTCTTGTGTTTTATTAAATGTCAATAAATAATCATCTACATATCTTTTAATAAAGATTGGAGCATTATTATTCACTAACTTAACTTCTCCAATTTTTTTATATAAATATTATTCAATGATCTACTTAATGCTCCTTCTATTAATAAATCTTTTTGTTTATAAAACCTATCATTAAATTGAAACATTACTTCTTTACAATATATTTCTAGAATCTCCTTTAATTGTTTTATAATTATATTTATTTCTTTATTATTATCCTTTTTATATCTATTAATTACTATATCTATTGCTTTCTTCACATTAATATTTGTATACATTGATACAACCTCCATTTTAATCATTGTTAAATTATAATTACTATATTTATTTATTACATTTTTAATTTCACTTATTAAAATTTTATTATTTTTTATATATGATTTACATATAGTATTAATATATTTCTTTAACATCTTATATGTCAACCATTTAGATACTTTATCATAATATGAACTTTACTATTAATAACTAGTCTTAACATTACGCCTTTTTCAAAAATTTTAAGTGCTTCCTAAATTTAAGCTGCTATACAATCTTTAACTCCTAAATAATCAAATGTATTATAATCAGTTATACACTTTTTATAAAATTTTCCTATTATTGTATATACATTTATATTCAATAATTTAGTATCAATTTTTTAATTCTTCCAAATATATTATCTTTCAACATATTATTCATTTTTTCTAATTTATCATTATCAATTTATTCCCTTTATCTGATTTTGAAAAAATCTATTTTATCCTTATATTTATTATTTATTTTTTTAATATCCTTTATTTTAACAATATCATAATCCTTATTTATTTCTTCTTTATTCTAAAAATTATATTGTCTATTTCATTATTAAATTCCTTCACCCATATTTTATATTTATTACTAGTAATTTTATTACTATTTATATTCTGATAATAGATTTTATAATTTTCTTCTACATACTTCTGTGTTATTTTCTCTTTTAACACTCTCAATTCTATTATATCATTATTTCCATTATATCCATATGGTACATATTTAATCGCTCTACTTATAATTTTCTTTTCTGTTAATTCTATATCTATCATGTTATAAATTTTACTCTTATGTTTTTTCTTCCTTTAATCTACTTATTTTCATATTATGGCTATTCTCTGTATTCTTATTTATTAATATATTTTTTAACCTATATAATTCTCTAAAAAAAATTTCTTCTTCCTTAGTTATCTTCCTTGTTAGGATTCATTCAATATTTAAAATATCTCTATATAACCTTGGTTTTATACTATTATTAATAAATATTTTTGATATCCTCTGTTCTAATTCTTCTATAAACTTGATTTTGTAATTTTCCTATAGCTACTAATCCTTATAAATTTTGATATTATATCCAATCTTATACATTCTTTTAAAAATTATATACTATTATTAACATTATTTAATTTAATAACCAATTTCCATCTTTCATTTAAATAGTCCACTGTTTTTTTACTTTCTTGCTTTTTAACATAGTCTATTAAATTCTTGATGTTCTTTATATGCTCCATGTATCCATTTATATATATGTATCAATATTTCTTCTTTTCCAACTCTACTTCAAGGATTCTTTATCTTCTTTATGAAGTATTATAATTTTATCTTTCTTATTGCAGTGCCATATCCATTTAATATTTAATATCATTTACTGTCTTTATTACTTTTACAATGCTTCATATAATTACACTCCACTATTGATGATTTCAATTGCTCCAGAAATCTTCTTTAGAACTATAACAAACATAATACAAAATACATAAATACTAATATACATGAATATGTAATTTTATATATATATATTCTATTTTATAATCATTATTCATATACCCATATATATCTTTACTATATAATTCTTACCTTTTTATATATAATACATTTTAATCTTTTTTATATTTTGTATTTTATCACTTTTATTTATTTTTTATTATTTTGTTGTTGTTGTTTTTTTAAATATTTTATATTATCATTATTATTCATTATATTAACATTCAATATGTATAATTGGCTTTAACCTATAATATTATTTCTTTTTATCTTTTATTACTAATTATTTAACATACTTTTTTTTAAACATATTTTATACCTACCTTCTACTTATATTTTCAAATCTTAACTGCTAACTATTCAAACTTTCAAATGTGATGTGATGTGATGTATTATGGCTTCTCCTTAAACGAAGTCAAGAATATCTCAGCAATTATGCCCAGATAAACCTGTTAGCCACTTTATTTTACATTCTCCACTCTAAATTTACCCATAATCTGCTCTATCCCATTTCCACAACATAATCTTTGTCAACTCTATAATCTTTATATCTAACCCCCCTTATTTTTTCCCAAACCCAGCATAAAAACCAATAATTCCCTTTCTGTATAATCACTCTTTTCTTATTTATTTTTCCACAACTTCATTATATGTACCCTTTCTTATTTTTAATCCTTACTAATATTATCATTATTATTCTATACCAAGTGCCTCTCTCTTTCTATTTTTTATATAATTAAATCTATTCCTATTTTTAATCGCTACTAATATTTTTTTCCCATATGTCATAGAATCGGCCAGGAGGCAAACCCGCAACAAACGTCTGCAACCAACTGCTTGCTTGCAAGGCGGATGCGCTGACCTCTCGGCTAACAACGCTTGACTACTATATTTTTTTTTATGTCAAAATTTGTTTAAGTATATCATAATAGAACTATTTTTTGTATTCAATTTAAATGTGAGAAGTATTATATTGTTTAAAAATATTCATTTTTAGGCTAAACAAAAGTTATTTTCAAAATTTGTTGCAATATTGCAATAACACCAAGTTTACATTGATGCAATAGGGACATACTTCACACACGCATGCATATAAAGAATGTTAAAATTATTAACTTGCTTGATAATTTATTTCTATAAGAACAATAAACATTTCAATAGTGAATTCAAATCAAATAATCTAATCATAAATGATAACTTTATAGATTAATTTATTAACCCTTTACAAATTGATATTTATTATTTAAATATAAAGTTGTCATTTTTGCATTTAATTCAACTATTTATTATAAAAATTTAATTTTGACTTAAAGTCAACATGAGAATGACAATAATATTGGCATCAATAAGGGATTTGGGCATTCCAACATCAGATTTATAATGGTATAAATGGCTGAAGAGTTGGAGGGTGGAGTATATTGAAGCTTATCCATTAAAGTTTGAAGATTTGCTATCTTAATATAAATTGAACACTGATTATATATATACACATGTGTGGGAGATAATTTGGACCAACTGATAAGTGCTGGTTTAGCACAAAATATGCATATTGGAGATCATTTATCTTTTTCACATGTGTATGGACATGTGTATTGGCTGTATGAGACAGAGTGGATAGCTGAAGAGAATTTGAAAATCTGTGTTCAAATCCTCTATCTAAATTCCAAATATATTAATTATACTTGTATTTAAGTTTTACAGATTCAGCCTGTATCTTGCCCATCCCTCCTCTGGGTAATTAAATGGACTAAGATTCTATACATGAGGGATCAGAGTGACTCAAAGTCAACATGGGCATAACAATAATATTGGCATCAACAAGGACTTGGGTATTCTGTCATCAATGTTACAAATGGCTGAAGAGTTGGAGAGTGGAGTATATTCAAGCCTGTTCATTAATGTGTGAAGATTTGCTAGCTTAATATAAGTGGGCACTGATTATGTGTGTGTGTGTGGAAGATGATAACCTAGACCAACTGATGAATGTTGCTTCAGCATGAAATATTGATGTATGGGATAGAATGGATAGCTGAAGATAACTTGAAAGTCTATGTTCAAATCTCCTATAATTACATCTAAACTCCCAGTATCTTAATTATACTTGTATTTATATATTATAAAGTTATAATGTAAATCCTGTTATTCATAGTTTGAACATGTAAGCACATAATATTTATTACAAAATATAAATAGCATTAGCTCTATATTAAATATGTAAGTTTTAAATTTAGAATTCAAAAATTATTATATTTTTTCAATTATTTTTTTTATTATTGTTATGTGGGTTTTGCTAATCATCTTTTTTTCTTTCAATGCCCATGGTCCAAATACTTTTATGGTTTTTTTTTATAATTTTGTGTCCAAATCTTTTTTCTATATTTTTTTTCCAGATTTTTTTAAAATCATTCTATAATATTTTACAATATCTTCTAATTATCAGTTATCATGTCCATCTTCCTGCAATTTTTTAAAAAATTTATTTAACTATTCTTCTTTACCAACTTCTTTCTGGATGCTCCCTTCTTCTCTTTCCAAATAGTGTCCACTTTAATATTAGTTTCAATAAACTTTTCTAAGATATGCTCTGTAAATGTCTATACAGTTTCAACTGACTTATTCTTATTTCATTTATTATAGTATTTTCAATATTTATTATTTTTTAAATTGTATTCTATTATTTTTTTCAACTTTCCTACTGATTTTTACCAATAATCAATTTCTAATAGTTGTCTTTTTTTTTCTATTCCTTAATTGCCAAACTTCACTACCCTATATAATGATGTTTTTCGTTATTGTGTCATATGTTCATCATTAATTGACTTGATATACATTCTAATTCTATAATATTCAGATAACTGAAAATAACAAAAACATGATTCACTTAATTACAACATTTCAACTGTAATCTACATCTAATGCTGAAAAACTTTTAAGCTGAATTTTTGTATGAAATCACTATTAATATGTTCTGTAAAATTTGCTTAAGCCATTATTTATTTGAATTAAACAAAAATATTCTGAAAAATTTTTGATTATAGCAAATTTTTTACTTGTTAATAAAAATTATTTCTGGCCTACATTTGGGTTTTTTAACATACATGTAGTTAATTATTTGATTACTCATTATTATTATTTAGCATTTTTAAAATCACTAATTAAACTTATTAATTATAGTTTTAAAGTAATTTCATTTTAAAATAATGATTTTTAAAATCAAAATTTTAAGTAAATTTTTTTTTGTTACTTTTGTTTAGTTTCAGGTAAAAAAATTTATTTACAATCGTCATCATCATTTTCAACGATTTTTGATCTGCTGCAGAATGAAAGTCTATCCAAGTTCAATCCATCTTCTTCAATCTCTAGCTTCTCTTATCCACATCTCCCTAGCCCACTTCCTTATTTCATCCATCCATCTCACATGGGCTCCTTTTTTCAACTTTTACTATCTTTTGGAATTCAGTTCAAGATTTCAATTGTCTAAAAATTATCATCTCTTCTAGCAATACATCTAGCCCATGTCCACTTCAGTCACTCAATTTTTTAAAAGATGTCACTAACACCTGTTTGTTCTCTCACCCATATATTTTGTTTTCTATGTCTTTTTGTTACTATAAACATGTATTTCTTCATACTTTGTTGAATGGTCTTAAGTCTTTATATTGTTCTTTTATTAAGTGTCAAAAAATTTCAAATCCATAAGTAAAAACTGATAACACATATATATTAAAAACTTTTTTTCTCTAGCCCATAGGTATATTGTCTTTTTATTATTAAATTATTTCTACCAAAAGCACTTCAACAAAGTTTAATTTTATGATTAACTTTATCCATTATGTTTTCATCTGTAATAATAGTCTGACCAAGGTATTTGTAGTTATTAACTTCTTCAACTCATCTTTATCAAACGTTATTTTTTTTCTTTTTCAGAAAATCCATTAAACATTATTTCAATCTTTTTAATATTTACCTTTATTCCTACATTTTTTACTTTCATCTGATAATTCTTGCATCATTTTCTAATGTTCAAAAGCATTTTTTACAAAAACAACTATATCATCTGCAATATCTAAGTGGTGTAAATACTCTCCATGTACTTTTACTCTTTTAACGTTCCATTTTAATACAAACTACTTCTTGCAAAAATATAGTAAAAACTTTTGGAGATATGTTTTCACCTGTTGTATACCCTTTTCAATGTTAATATTTTAGTATCATTATGTAATCTAATTGTTGCTGTTACATTTTTATAAATATTCTTTAGAATATAGCAATATCTTCTTCCATTAAGTTTCCAACTGTAGCAATAATCTAACCAAGATATTTGTAATTATTAACTTCTTCTAAATCATCATTATCAATCTTTATTTTTATCTTTTGAAAAAATCCATTGAACATTACTTTAGTCCTTTTAACATTTACTTTTAGTCCTACTTTCTTACTTTTATCTGATAAGCCTTGCAATATTTCCTGAAGCTCTGAAGTATTATTTGCAAAAACAGTTACATCGATTGCAAAATCTAAATAACTTTAAAAAATCATTTATTTTTATTCCTTTAACTTCCCATTTTAAACAAATACTTCTTGCAGCGCTGCTGTAAAAGTTTTGGAGATATGAAGTCACTCTGTCTTATATCCTCCTCCCTGTTAACCTTCTTTATATCATTATGTAATCTAATTATTACTGTTGCATTTTTATAAATATTCTTTAGAATATGACAATATTCTGGGTCTATATCTTGATGATCCAATGTTTTAATCACTGAAAAAATGCTTTTAGAATCAAATATATTTTCATAATCTAAGAAATCCAAAGCATAATAACAGTTCATATTCATTGATCCTTTCTATAACTTCTCTCAATACTTGGATATAATCCACTATGCTAAAACCATTTTTAAATCCAGCTTGTTCTTTTGTTTTTGTATAGAACTGATAAAGTACTGACAAGCCTATAATTTTTAATATTTTCTTCATCATCTTTTTTAAATATTAATAATGCATTTTCCAATCATCTGGTACATCTTTATCATCATGACATTTAGTACATCACTTTGCCAAAAAAAAAAATTCTATTTTTTCATCTGCTTTTAAGATATTGATTTCAATTCCTTCATTATCTGAAACTTTTCCCTTCTTCACAAATTTAATTGCATGTTTTACTTCTTTATTTAAAATCTTGGGAAATTCAGAAAATAAAGTAATTGTAGGAGATACTTTTCCTTGTTCTTTATTGCTATATAATCCTTGACAAAATTCTTCTACACATCTTTCTTTTTAATAATAGTCCCTTCCTTTTTTTTATTGCAGAAATAAGTTTCTTAGCAATACCAAGATGTTGTTTTACACTCTTGAGACTTTTATTTTCTTCTATAGCTTTTTTTGTTAATTCACAATTATATTTTCCTATATTATTATTAACTCTTTTTTGCACCATTTTATAAAATTTGAGATATCCAATTCTTTTTGTTTTAAAATAAAATTTATTAAACATAGTAACATAGTAATATACAGTTAAACTTTATAAGAATTTACATAGCGTTCAGAATGAAACTTGAAAAGGTCAATGCAGAGAAAAGTGTATCTTAATAAGATTAAGAGGAAAATAAAACTTTCACCCAAGTATCATCATGTAGACTCACAGGCGAAAGCAGAGAGTCTGGCTGCTTGACTTGATCAAGAATCCAATTCTTTTTGATGTATCATTTTATATATTTTTGCATTCCTTCTTTTCTTCATAAATTATCTTGTCTCCATAGAAATTTTACTGGTACATTGCTGCTTTTTTGTACCAATTATCTTTGTTGCAGTTTTTAAAAGTATATCAGTTATCTTTCCTATTGATGTTGTTCAAATCTGAACCCTGTTCAAAATCTGTTAATATTTGAAATTGATTTGGAAGTTCTAATTTAAATTCATTGGAATGTCTATAAAATAAGGAATTTTAACTGTGAATATTGGTTTTTCTTAATCATTTTTGTCTCTTTAGTTTTGCATTAACATGTATATTACATCTCATTAGTGGATGATCATTTGCTGTGTTGAATTTATTAAGAATATTAGAATCTTGAAATACATATTTTCTGTTAGTCAAAATATAATCCAATTCTGCTGTTCCTTTATTTGCATGCTTTCATATCCATTTCCATTTAACATTTTTTTCAAAAAAATAATTCATAATATAAAGGATTTTTTTATTGCAAATTCCATAAATCTATGTCTTTATCACATAACCAAATTCATCTACTTCCATCTTTCAACTGTTAGCCAATTGTAGCATTAAAGTATCTCATGACAAATTTAAAATTTTATTTGGTCTGATAAAAAGCCTTTTGTACATTAATATAGTAATCCTATTCTTCTTCATCACAATGGGGTATAAACCTGAATTATCTGTATCTGATATCTACTATTACAACTCAGCTTACCATTCTGTTTAATCTCCACAATGTTGTTTATCTACTTTTTTCTTTATAATGAATTCTACTCCACTTGTACTTCCAATGTTTATGCCTTTGTAATACAGTACATGTCCACATTTTAAACAATTGTCTCTTTTTTTCTTCTAATTTTACAAAGTCAAATAGTGTCCCACTTAATATTGTACAGTTCTTCTTCAAATTCTTGCAATTTTCATTCACATAAAAGTGATCTGCTGTTGGAAGTAAGTAAATAAAAGGTCATCACCAAATGGCAGCCTGGGTCTGCAATCAGGAAATTCTTAGTACTCTTCACCTTCAACCACCAACTACCACATTGGCTGGTGATTTCCTCCTGGGATTTAAGGGCCTTGATCTACTTTTGTCTGTCATGATTGTAAATATCTATTGGGAAAAAAAATATTTCGCACACACACACACATTAATTCTGCCTTCAAGAAAACTTAACTGAAATGTCAGTTTAAGAGACTATCAAGCAATTGAGAAGAAAGACCATAATGTTTCTTGATCTTAAACTCAAAGATAAAAAAACAATAAACTCACCATGCTGGTGGATAATGCATGTTTGTAAGAAGCTCATCCATGTTTAGATACTATATGAATAATCACATAGTAATAACAGCTGCAACAATAAAACATTTGGAATGGACATTAGAAATTTGTTCTGCTTAGTTTCTTTAAGGCCTCACAATAATATATGTAAAATTAAAATATTTATAAAAAAAAAGAGATTCACTTTTTTGTACAATTGTTGTAAAGGCTAACATTAAATACTAAATAAATACTGCATAATAATGTTTATCAAATAGGGTATGGTTCATATTAAGTAAATCTTCTATATTAAATTCAAACATATACAATTTATGGATGTTAAAACTTATTTGTTATTCAATAACTTGTTAATACAACAAACAGTTAATCATTTTTTTAAACATTTTTTTTTTTCAGAATAATTTCTATTTAAATTTTAACTTGCTGATTAGGACTATTTTATATAATTTAAATAAAATTATTACATATGCTGTCAAATTACTAAATGCTTTTAATAAAGCAGATGTTTACATATATATTCATGTAATATGTCATAAGAATAATTTTTAGTATACAAATATATATTCCAAAATTAATATTTACATAAATATGTATAAAAGAAAATTATTATTATAATCTAATTTGTTTCGTTTTTATTGAGGTCATGAAAAGATTTAAATATATGATACAAGTATTACATCGGTTGTTACTACGTAATTGGCAATTACCTTTTCTACTAAGCTAATCTGACACACACACACACACACAATATACATATATATTGCTTTTTTTTTTATTTAAAAAATTCTTTACATTTGAAAACTCACCGTAATACAAAACTTCATTTTGTAGTTCTAAATAGAATATCAATTGAATTAGCAAAGATTTTCTTAAAATTCAATAAAATATTCTTTAACTTCCATGAAAACTGATTATCATTATTAAATAAATTTATTAAGTTTCTTTCTTTAAAAATCTCATTTAGATTATAAATCTTTTATATTAAATTCTAAAGTTATAGCTCAGAAGTAAAATGAAAAACACATTCAATTTATTTCATAGTGTGAAATAACAAATGTATAGAAATATAGGAGAAAAAATACCAATTACAATAAAATAAAATATTAGCAACTAGTATTTTATAAATTTTTAAAATTTCATTTATTTAATCTTCACACTTGTACACATACCAGTAACTACTTGTCTATCTAAATTGTCTTTTTTATGACCTTTGATTTTTTTCTTTTGTAGAAAAAGAAACATAAAATAGCATACAAATAGCTCACTGCAGATCAAATAGTGAAACTTCAAAGAAAAAAACTAAATGCAAATATTATTTCAAACTTGCCAAAGCTGTGTCAAAAGTATTTTGATAACATCCTATCTTTATTTTACATACTAGCTGAAATTAGCTATGGGCATAGGAAAACATAAACGTTAATATTTTATTTAGGGATTTTATTTTTTCAAAAATTTAGGCTGAATGGTAAAGAATTTAAAATACCAAGAGAATAATGAATTTTCACTGACACAAAAAATTTTATCTGAGCAAAACTAATTTTCTGTTTATTGATTATAATTGATACTTAATTTAGGATATGTAACCATATACACTTTTAAAAAATAATATTAGAATATTTTATTTCATTTAAAACCATAAGAAAGTCAATGCCTATATGTAATACAAATACATTTAAAACCATGCATCTATTATATTTTGTGAATGTAAATCAGACATAGGCGCTTGTTGTTCATGAGTTACATGCAATCACTTATATCTCTTTGAATTCCATACTGAATTCAAGACTATATTAGCATAATAATCATACTAAAATAATTATGTTTTGCTTTACTTTCTACTAAATACAATATCAGTAAACTTTTTTCTTTTAATAGTGTGGTTAAATTTGTGATGACTATATCTTACGTGATCTGTGGCTTAGATAAGGTTATCCATACCTTTTTTAGATGGATAGAAATAATTTCAAAATAATCTATGTGTTCCAATATAATATGAAGTTTTGGAAATATAGATTTAATACTGAGAAATTGTCAATGATTGTAAAAATTAAGTGTTCAATGAGTACCTGATTATTTTTCTTTCTAGTAATTAAAGTTTTTTTTTTTAATTTTAATGACTTTATAATTATATTGGCCTGTATTAGTGGGTCCAATATTGATAAACATATTGTATAAAATCTTGATATTTTGTTTAGAAATAATATATCCCATTATATACCACAGCAAACAATTTAAAATGATTCTATTAATTCTTGAGTGTTTGAGGCGTTATTATGACAATGTTTTTTTGTGTGTATTGTGTACATGAATTGTACAACATTATTTTTTAAAAGTCTTAATATCAAGAAAATATATTTTTTATTGTATAACATACATTTAATTGTGTAGTATAATTATATAAAATTAGTAAAGTATGTATTTAAGCTTAGATATGAAAGTTAAACATTTTTAAGTATGACTGATTTTTACTATCATAATTTTTTTTTACATAAATTGATATTATTTTGTGTCCATTATGGTGCCTTGTTTTTTTATATATCTAAGCTTTATTATTTTTAATTAAATTCTAGGTATTACTTACAAAATATTTTAATAATACAATTAAAAATATTAGCTCCATATTTAACTTGAATATATAAATGCTTTTTTATGATATAACGTGCACAATAAAAATAACCATTATACTTTATTTGAATATGTAAATACTTTTAATGTTTATATATATATTATTCCAGACAGCCTGTATCTAATATCCTTCAATAAATGGTGCCATTAGGCTTTTTCTAGAATATTTATTTTTGGTATATTCATTACAATTGCCTACACAGTTTTTCACCAATGTGTAAATTAATTATTGCTGCTAGATCAGAGAGACCAAAAATTTTTGTTAAATAAACAATTTGTAAGGCAAACAGCAGTAAATAAATGCCAGACAAATCTAACAATTAACAACAATGTTTATTAATAATAGTAAAACAAAAAATAATAAATAGCTTACATTAATGTATGGGTTCAACCTAGCTCACTCATATTAAAATTTATTATAAACCCTTTTAAAGAAGTATTTAATGTATTTGATAGTGATTGTTTTGAGGTGCCTCTTTTGAATTAATTTTATTCATGAAATAATTGAGTGTGAATATAATAGAACTCTCCATATGCTAAAAATTGCAGATGGGTGCACATATTTCTGTAAAAACATTACTTATTAATTAAGCAATGGCAGACTTTATTATCAAACAAGCTCACACAAGCTAAATTTTTATAACACAGCTCATATACAAAGCAAGACCTACTGTAAGATAAGACAAGTAATAAACAATCAGAAAGTCCCATAAATAGCTCCATGTTAAGGCATGGTAAGATTTATTACTCTTGATCCAATTCAAAATCAGTAACTTTCATGCTAGAAATAAACATTGGTTAAAGCAGACAAAATATATAAATGAGCATCAGCAAGAATATAATTGAACCCAATACTAAATAGAAATAAATAAAAGGCCAATTATATAAATAAACCTCCCCAATAACATATATATATATATATATATATATATATATATATATATATATATATATATATATATACATAGATCATTTATATGCACTCATACACATAAATCAATAATCTCTGTTTCTTTCAGGCATATATGATATAAACATGCTACCCTTACTTTAAAAGCTTAGCATTATATATATAATTATTATACACACATCCACATACATCAAGTAAAAGAAAATGAATATATCAAGTTCTGAGACATTATTAATTAATCATGTATTAAAAATAAATCTTACTCCTGAGTTTCTTTTTTAAATTTAATTTATAAAACTTTTTCATTTTTGCTCAGAAAACAATAATGAATGGAAGGAGGGGGGGATCTATTCTAAGATTCTTTTAATATTTTTATTAAATCTTAAAAGATTTGTAACTAATTCCCAAAAAAAAATATAGCATTTTATTAATTGACTTATCAATTGTCAGACATTAAAAGGTTAAAACTGGAATATTTATAAGCTATAACAGGCTAAGATCAATAACATAAAAAAATTGAAATATAAAAACAAGTTATAACTTTAAAAACTATGTGAGTATAAAATATGAATTAAACACAATTTACATTACACTCTGATATCACTGGTTTACCAACACACACACATAAAGATTTTACTATTTGTCCATAGTGACATGAGTGAAGAGCTCTTGCTTTTTGTACAGATTATTTTCAAAGAAATACATACTCTCGGCATATACATATATGTTCACATGGTCTTTTTTGCTCCATGGTTGTTGAATAATGCTTTGCTATGATGAGTTGTAGGATATCACTGTTGGCTGGTTCATGAGATCAGTTGGCATATAAATTTGCCTCTGGCTAGAGAAAAGTTTTTTCTGAAGAGGTGTTTGTCATTTGGGTGCCTTAGTCACACATGGGTTCAGATACAACAATTGGAGTGAGTTGTGAGCTCATTTTCTAGATGAGGATATATAACATGGCATGACCAAAAAATGGATAAAAATCAAGAAGAAATTAATAATAAAATGGACAAAAATCCAAGAAAAAATGGAAAAAGCTTATGTTAAAATCAAAGAAATAAATAAAAAAAATTACTGGGAATAGAAAATAGCATAATGATTCTGAAAAAAGAGATGATAAAGCAAATAGATGAATGAGTCCATAAAAAGCTGGAGTTTATAGAGAAAATGTCTGTAGTTGCTTAAAATATCGTCCAATAAGCCATTAGAATTTATCAAGATAAGTAAAAGAAACAATATTAAGCCCAGGAGAAAGATTATCAAGGCTGAAAGTGAAAAATGAAAAGAGATAAGAACACTTCCAAAGAAGGGTCCTTCATTTCAAGAAATGGTTTACACTGTAAATGACATCAAAGCAAATTATAATAAACTGAAAAATAGTGCAACAATATGAAGTAGAACATCAAAGTAACCTTTGGACAAAACATTTCCAGGAAAACAAAATGATGCAGTAACTAGAAGCCAACATGAATTTGGTAAAATATGGAAAGATCAATCAATTTTTAAAAATTGAAACATTTAAAAATGATGCAGAAGAGATTCCAACTGAGCATCTAGCTCTAGAAAACTATTTTGAGGTGAACCCATTGTGTATAACAATCTCAATAGATTGGCTAAGGAATGCTGCTATTCACTGATAAGCAAACCAATTACTTATCCAGAATACAAAAAACAAATTCTATGCAACTTCTGGTCAGAAGAAAGACAGGAAGCAATAAAGTACTAGATTATGAAAAAGAAATTTTGGACCAAAGGGTATAAAACCTATACACAATTCTTCAGAAAACAGGTTTCCAAATTATGAACATTACCTGCATGTGGGATAACTGAAAATCAAATAATCAGGATTATAAGACACAATTTATCTTTCAGAATTGAGTAAATGATTATTAGTATTAACAGAAAGACAATTATTCTCTGTCTTTACACCTCTATAATTAACTTTATTACTACTTCTTTCTTCTTTATTACTATTTATACATTCTATCTTATTTTCTATTAATCTAAAATTATCATTTATAAATTTATATAGATAATCATTATTTATAAATTCTTCTTTAATTAAATCTATCTGTTTAACATAATCTTTACTTGAACAATAATTTACCACTCTATGAATTCTAGAATAGAGGACATTAATAAGATGGATAAGAGTATTACATTTATTATAGAAAAAGAAGAGAATAATATACTGACATATTTGAATGTAAAAATGATGAAGTCATATGAAGAAGAGAAATGTAGGATTGAAACATGAATTCATAAGTAAAATGATTTAGATAATAATTTGACTAATTGGCATTCAAATATAAATACAAGATATAAAGTAAATACAATACATTCTAGAATTCATAGAGTGATAAATTATTGCTCAAGTAAAGAAGATTATGTTAAGCAAATAGATTTAATTAAAAAAGAATTTATAAGTAATGATTATCCATATAAATTTATAAATGATATTAGATTAATAGAAAATAAGATAGAATGTATAAATAATAATAAAAAAGTAGTAATAAAGTTAATTATATAGGTATAAAGACATGGAATAATTATGTAGTTAAAATTTAAATAAAGTTATAGATAAAATTAATAAAAAGTTTAGTAATGTATTAAATTCTAAAATAGTTAATAAAAGAAGAAAAAATATGATTCACATTCTAGAAAATAAGCATATTAGTATTTATAATAAAAATTTAGATAATGAAATAAAAGGCATATATGAGATTAATTGTAAAAAGTGTCAAATTAATAATATAAAAATAAAGTATGTAGAAAAAGCAAAAAATTCAATATATAAAAGGTTATTACAACATAAATATGATAAAAATTCACAAATATATTTACATAAATTAGAACCAGTGCATGAATTTGAAAAAAATTGTATAAGGATGATACAATTTACAGATAATAAAAGGGATAGAAAAATAAAAGAGGCTATTTATATTAATAATATTAAGCAAGTTTAGAATAGAGCTTTGGACCTTAAAAAAATTGATATAAATTAAAAATAAAAATTTTTAAAAAATTCAGTTATATAAAAAATAGGAAACGGGAGTTTCTAATAATTTAAGTGTAAAATTTATAGAGGGAGCTACTAAAAGTAAAATGATAAATTTTTAAATTTTGAATTTAGCAGTTGAAGTTAGGAGATATAAAAGGTATGTTAAAATGTGTTTAAAATAATATTATAGATTAAAATAAATTATAAATTATTGAATGAATAAATTATACATATTGATTGTTAATAAAATGAATAATAATAATGTAAAATATGAAAGATATTAAGTTAGAATTAAGTATTCAAAGAGTAATAAGAATAAAATAAAATAAAGAATAAAAATAGAATATATATATATAGTAAGTTTTAATTAATAAATATAGAATGTAAAAAAGGGCAAAAAAATTATATAATATTTAAAAGCTAATAAATAGATGGTGATTATAAGATGTATATATAGAATGTAAATTATATGTTCATGTATATTTATATTCATATGTTTGTATTATGTTGTAGTTCTGAAGAAGATTACTGGTGCAATTGAAACTGTAAATTGTAAAAGAGGATGGTAACTAAAGCATTGTGTAACAGTAGTAAAGTGCATGGATGATTTAGTATTATATGATATACATTTGGCAATGCAATAAGAAAGATTACTTAATAAAGATTTTACTAATTTTATATTTAAAAACTTTTTTAAATTAGTTTAAATCTGTTATTAAATCATAACTATAATCTTGAATTGTTATATTTTGAAATGTATTTTTGATTCTAAACAAAAGACAATCAATTTTATTTTGGATAATATCAAAATCTTTTAAGCTTATCTTTAATTAGGATATTAAAACAACAATATATATATATGTAATCATATTTTTGGAAACAACCATATATATATATCATGGACTTCCAACGTTTACCCAGTTCACTTTAGAAAAATACATTAATGCATATCTATTATTAATCATTTATTAAGGTAGAAATTATCGAAATTATTATATCAAGACTTATTCCAGCATATAGAATAATAATAATTAATCCAGTTTCTTTTTGTTAATATAATTTTTTTTTTTAGATTTGCTTAAAATATCAATTTAACCACATATTCTTGAAACATATAAATAATGATATCTGAAAAAAAAAAAATTTAAGATGCATTTCATGTGAAACTAATATTCTTCAACTGAACCAAATCACAATCTCTTACATACAATTTTATTATTTATTTAGTATTTACAAATATCAAATTATTACAATTTACAATTGTCAAATTTTCTACACTCAAAACGTTGACATCATCCACTTCAGATAGGTACATAAATAATTATTATTAGCGATGGTGATTTTTTTTCCATATGTCATAGCATCGGCCTGGAGGCAAACCCACAACAACCATCTGCAACCAACTGCTTGCTTGCAAGGCAGCTGCACTGACCTCTCAGCTAACAAACTTGTATTTCTAGTCTAATAATCAATAATATATTTATCTGAAATGAACAAAACTGCGAGTGCAGAAAGAATGACATTTTTGTAAATCAAATTGTAATAATTTGATATTGATAAAGACAGAACAAATGATAAAAATATGATTGTCAATTGAGCCAGTTGAAAAGTATTGGTTCAGCATAGAATGCATTTTAGGGTCATTTATCTTTTTCAGATTTATTTAGTTACATGTTTCAAGAATATGTGGCTAAGTGGATTAATTAATATATATGCTATAAGATTACCAATAACGTATACACACAGAATACTGAAAATGTTAAATACAATCAATGCTGAGCATTAAGGTTATTTTTGATATATTTTTTTAGTGTAATAGATTAGTATTGCATTTTAGTAATAAAACATTTTCATTAACATGAAACATAATATAATTGTAAAAATAAAATATACTTTTATGTTTATTATTAAAAATATATTTTTGAAGTATTTCAATTTATAATTTATGTGGTAGGACATAAATATTTTTATGTTAATATTCTTAAATCAAAAATATAAGCCTTTTCTTTATTTAATATTACTTGCTTTGAAAGTATTTTTTTAATGATAGTTATTTGGAAAGTAACTTTTTATAATCAATAGGCGAAAAACAAAGAAATTTATTTTGAGACAGGCGACGTATATGAAAAATCAACTTTATATTTTGAAACTAGATTTTGTTATATTAATGTGGTAGTGCAATGTTTAATACCAATTTACATAGCATATATTTTTCAATATATATATATAAGCATTTCTTTTTCATATACCTACAATACAATTTAATTTTTGCCAAAACAAAAAAAATCGACTAAAAAAAAAAAAAAAACCAAGGAAAAGAAATAATAAAAAAAACTATTATTTTAGTAATTTTTTTTTTTTTTTTAAATTTTAAAATCTTTTATTTGTTTATCTCTTATTTTTTTTTTTGTAAAAAAATAAAACAAAATCAAAAATAGCCTAAAAATCTTTATTGTTCATTAATTTTATTTTATTCTTTTAAAAAACCAACTCTAAATATATTTTGTGACTAAATAGAAAAAATAAGTGATTAAAGATAGTTAACAAAATAATTTGCTTCCTTGGAACCAACTATAATATTAAATTTTGACAATTAAAATATATTTTTGATTGCTGAAATACTAACTCACCAGCTACAATTGATGCATTTTATTACATTGTTTAAATCCCTGGTTGTTGGAAGGTTTAATGATGGGGGATTTTTAGTAGTAATTATATTTTCATTAGCTACAATTAAATATTAAGTCTCTTTAGAAAAATGTCAACTTTGTTTAATCTTTCTAAATACATTCAACTGTTAATAATAGCACACAGGATATAACGCAATGTTTTGAGTAGTAATATTCTTCCTTCTTCCACAGATGTTACTGGGATTACAAATGAGATTATTAGCATGGGAATCAACCCTGGATCTTTTAGTTTATGAATATAGAATTTAAGATAAAAGTTCTAACCAATAGCCTTTTTCAAAATAACCTGGAATGTTACCTTAAATTCAATATTCATGAATCTAAAAGTACAGATTTGATTCCTGTGCTAGTACAGTCAGTAGATAGATCAGAAATATTCGAAGAAAATAAAATAATGCCATTCAAAACATTGTCTTATATTTTAACCTGTGTGCTATTACTATTAGTTGAATTATTTGGAAAGTTTAAACCACAGCAGTTTAATTTTACACTATTCTTTAAATTTAACAGCTATCCATCTCAATACCTTACTAACTATATCACTATTTTTACAAAAATCAAATTAGTGTGAACTTAGCTCATGTAATATTAATTTTATATTCCCTTTTCTGATTTAGCAGTATCTCATATTGTTGTAATCTAAATATCTGTACAATTTCATTTTTTTGAAATGATAGTTATTTTTTCTACTTTTTAAGACAAATATTATACAACTTATTGTAATTAATGCTTATCATAATAAAAAGCAAATTTATTTTATTATAATAAACAATTTTTAAAAAGCAATCAACTGAATCCACTTAAACAAAAGTATTTGTATTTCTCCATTTTATGGCTATATGTTTTTAATTTTTTGTACAAATATTTTAATATCTATTGTAAATAATGCCTGTAAAAATCATTTTTTAAATGAAATTTATATAAAACAAATAACTTTTTAGGAGCAGTATGAGATGCTGTTTGTACTGTTTTACATTACTATTTGTAACAATTGGCATTAAATAAATTTTGAATTATTTTTAAAGCATTTAATATTAGAAGATAAAAATAGTCCAATATATAATCACTGCTTAAATCCATGTTTTGAGAAAAGCAGCAAGTATCCTCTATAATAGTTAACAAGTGAGAGAATGGTTTAGAGTAACAATGTGAAATCTTTGTTCAAGAGACTGAATTGGATCTCAAAAGAAAAACTTGCTAAGACATTACATTTTTATATGTGGGCTTTTTGGAAAGTGTTTCAAAGCTCTGTGATGCATATATCTTTACATTTAATTTAAGAATTCTTTTTTTATCTATATCATTAGGTTCATCAAGAAGTTTTATTCTTATTGCTTTTTTCATCATATTTTTTATAAATCCTTGTAATGATACTTTATTTGAAGTAATAATCCCACACAAATCTTTGATATTGATAAAACATCAAATGATTAGTTGCTCAGGATGCTAATGGGCATTTGAGAAGTAACACATTAAGACTCAAAACAAAAATCTTTAGATTTTAAGTTCATAATTTTATCACTACAGAAAAAAATAATCAAATAGTTCATTGCTTGGAAGATTGCACAAAGTTCAATCAGAAATATCAAGTTAAACTTCAGTCAAGGGACTTTCCACTTCTTAATTTAATAGATATTTTATTTTACATACAATGGAATGAATAACCAATCTCTAATTATTATCTAAACAATAGTTCTTGAAATGATCAAAAAGATTTTACACACTACTATTATTTCATTATTATCATTTACAGAGGCTTTCCCATCTACTTTTTTATGGAACAGTTTGAGTCCAAATTATTTACCTAGAAAGATCACAAATATAACCAAGTCTAATAAAAGCTATAGTTGGATAGCAGTGTCTAAGCTCAAATTGTGGTATCTGAAACTAGTAGGCCCATTACTCACATATAATGTATATAAAAATATTCATGTATAAAGTTATATGACATAGTCAAAAATGAGATTCATAGATCACATGACCCTATATTCTTAAGCTTGTAAGTTATAAACAATGAGAATTGCCAATTCCTCAACAAGCTTTGTGATAAATGCTTAGATAGAGAAATATTTAAGATATCTCTGTCAGGACCCCCCTCCCAAACCTCTGACCATGGTTTCACACTCTGGCACTGCTCAGAGAGGTGCTAGGGTAGGTTCAGACACTAAATCTAAAAACACTAACCTAAAGCCAAGCATTTTACTAAAAGTTATCTATTGAGTGGAAAATCTGAAATTTTCAGACACCTACATGTCTTCAAACCCAGCTATCCAACTCAAATAGATAACTTTTAGTTAAATGCTTGGCTTTGGGTTAGTGTTTTTAGATCTAGTGTTTGAACCTACCCTAGCACCTCTCTGAGGAGTTCCAGAGCACAAATCCATGGTCAGAGTTTGGGGGGTCCTGACAGAGATATTTTAAATGCTTTCTCTAGTTAAGCATTTATCACAAAACTTGTTGAAGAATTGGAAATCCTCATTGTTTACAACTTACAAGCTTAAGAGTATAGAGTCATGTGATCTATGACTCTTATTTTGACTATTTATAGTCTCTGCCTTAAGTCTTATGCAATGTTATATTGCTAAGACTATTAATATATGGTATGGATGAAGATCTCTCAGCCCCATATAGCTATTTGAGTTGGATAGCTGGGTTTGAAGACATGTAGGTGTCTGAAAATTTCAGATTTTTCACTCAATAGAAAACTTTTAGTTAAATGCTTGGCTTTGGGTTAGTGTTTTTAGATCTAGTGTCTGAACCTACCCTAGCACCTTTCTGAGGAGTGCCAGAGCATGAAACCATGGTCAGAGATTTGGGGGGGGGTCCTGATAGAGATATTTTAAACACTTTCTCTAGCTAAGCATTTATCACAAAGCTTGTTGAGGAATTGGCAATCCTCATTGTTTATATGACATATTATCTTTTTTTTTGTTAAAGCTTCCATTAAAAATTAAAATGTTTATTGTTTATATTGTTTCATTTATTTAATGGATGATCATTTTCTTTTTGACACTGACACTAGACCTTGTAATTTTCTGATAAACTTATTCTGATAGATTATCACTAGCATGTGCATAAATCTTTCAGATAAACAGAATTTGAGTCATTAGAAATAATTTGTTTTCCTTGACATTGTGAATTCAATTTTTATTTATTCTATTCTCAACTATCAAATGAACTACTATAGTGAATCTTCTTAATAAAAGTCAAATAATTTATTTTAGTCACCAGCCCAATTATTCATGGTGCCTCAATATATTTGACATAAAGTGGGTTTACAAAGGTGAGGTTCTTAGACATTATATTTATAAAGTAAATGAAGAAAATATTGATCTCCAATGTTTTAATGAAGTTAATTACTTACTAACTGTACTAGTAATTATTTTAATTTAGTATAAACAAAATTATTTTTCTAGATATGATTAACTAAGATCAAAATTGGTTTACAATTATAATCACAAATATGATTACTAATGATAGATTTCATATATTGGACTATTTCCATCATCTATGAGTAAATGTTGAATGTATAGAAAATTTTAAACTTTATTTAAACTTTCCAAATACAAACAACTTGTTAGTAATAACATACAGATACCCAACATAGGTTGGTAATTACGCACTGTTTTAAGTAATATTATTCTCCACTCTTGTTCAGCTGTTTCTGGCCTATTACATATTCACATAGAACTTGAACTCACCCCTTTAGATTCTTGAATATTTAATTTAAGGCAAATGCTAATATTGTCACTGTCCATATAGGCCAGCAATACCTGAAGAAGAATGAAGAATAATATTACTTGAAATGTTGTGTAATTACTAACTTGTGTTGTGTATTTGTGTGCTATTACTAACAAGTTGCTTGTATTTGGAAAGTTTAAATAAAGTGTAAAATTTTCTATACATTCAACATTCACTCATAGATGTTGGAAATAGTCCAACATATCATATCTAATAATATACCATCATCACAAACCTTCAGACAAATGGTTACAAATGATACTTGTTCGTTACCATCCTTAGTGCTAGTGTGGTCATCTTTGTGCCTAACCAAGTTATTTTTGAACATATCACAATT
>JAQFVV010002344.1:0-28389 GCA_028023455.1 Epiperipatus broadwayi | reverse complement strand
AAAAGTAAAAGAGAAGAATAAGAGAATATACTAATATAAGAATCCATAAGTCAAGAATAGCAAATGACAAATTAATGACCAGTTTTTGGTTGTTGGCATTGTCATATAGACCCTTTATGTATTGATATTAGTATCAATGTTTAGAGTGGTAATAAATATATTCACTATCTATTATAGACAGGTGTTTGCTATTCAGTTTTTTAGACTCATTTTTAAATCAAAAATATTGCTACTTATGGAGTAAAATATAAATTAATATCATATATTTTAACCACTAAGCTTTTATTTGAACACAGACTTTTAAGACCCCTTCAGTTATTCATTCTTCCTCCATTTATGATATTGTTTTATATTTCATTCTATAAATAACATTTTATTAGATTTTAAGTACTTCTTTATATAGTAATAGTTATTATCATATTCACACTATTGATAAATGTATGAAATTATGTATATATTGTGCATATGCATGGTGTCTAAAATTGTGTATCTAACATCTTAATACTATTTTACTTACTGAAGTGTCAACAAGTAATTTAATATATGATACAATGCTTCTTTAAAATAACAAAGATGTTATTGAAATTCCATCAAGCAATTTTAAAGAAAATGCATAATCATAAATTTTGGAAAAATGCATAATCCTAAATTTTGGAGAAAAGTCACAATCACATTAATAATCAGAACAGTCAAAAATTGATATTTTTCTTTGCGTGAGTCTTCAATATATATATGAACATATATAAAGATAATTCTGTGAATTAACATATTCTTTTAGCTTGTCCATAATAGACTGAAGTATGAACTCACTTGTTATTTCCTAATGTACATAAAATAAAAGGTCCATAATGCTGAACTGGAAAATATGCATAAATTAATTACTCAAACAAAGTTTAAATATTTTGGTAATATAGACTTATCATTTTCACATTCAAATAACTGGCTAAAATGATTATTTCATAATCTCAACACTATTAGTAATGTATAGTAATTTGATTGGCTGGTTTCTTTAAATTTTGTTTGAGTATTAAATTTATGTATTATTTTCAGTTTAGCATTATATATATTTTGTTTACAAAATTATGGATGAATTATTATTTAAGGTGTTACAATTTTCAATTGTTTTCAATTCTTTCTTGAGCTATGCCAGCATAATATTTAAATGTTTAATATTGTAAGATTTTGTCATAATTATTCCAGACATTAAAATCTTATTGATCTTGAGTTATATAAAATGTGTATTAAATATTATATTGCATTATTAGTTGTGGACTTATGGCCAATTGATGAGTAGTATGGAGATTATTTTAGAGTGATGTCAAAGTTGGTAAGTATATATAGTTTTATTGTCTGATTTATTAAAATTTTGTTTGAATAGATGCTAGGAATCACAGTGGTATGATGTACATATTTCATATTTCTACTTTTCTTTTCATAAATTTGCTTTTCAAATTCAGTTATTAAATTTGGCTAATAATTCCAATGAATAAAATTAGTTATTTCAGTGATAGTGTAATTACTTGCAATGTCTAGGATTAGCATTTATATATAGACTTGGCAAATTTGGAAAATATGTCCAAGAAATTTGGGACTTTTTTTATATAGCTAGATCATATCCATCTATTAAAGCTAAATATAAAGTAATAGTTGGTAAATTGTTACCTAGCTATAATTAATTAATCTATAAAACAATACTATAAATGAATTGATTATTGCTTGGGAATTTATATGATGTTTGAGCACCACAATTGACTTCTGAATTGCAATCCATGGACTTTGTGCTTCTGAGTCTACCATTAGATCACTACATCAAATAACACATAGATCAGAAAAATAAAACAAAGCTGGATAACTTACATTTTATCATCTAGAAATTGACAAAGCTGATGAATACAGCCTTGTCATTCAATTCACCAATTGTCATAGAGAGGCATTTTGAAAAGCCTTTGCAGAGAACTATTTAAATGGTCCAGCATTGATGGTCGAGAGGTCAGTGACAATTGCTTTATAAGTAGTTGTCACAGGTTAGCGGGTTCACTTCCTGGCTGATGCTATGACACCTGATGAAAAAAGATAATTTATATACATATATTTAAAGGCATATGATAAGTAGCAAGTATATTTGTATAACAGTTGAATTGTCCTCTCACTGCCAAGCTCAGTAGCTTTTTACAGTAGAAAAAATGACAATATCCGTCTGTATTTTAAGACTTTATATAAATGTTATCAGAGCAACAGACAGAGATCAATCTTAAAGCAATCTATATATATTTTAAAAAATTAATTTTGAAATGACATAATTTTGCAAAGATATTTTACTCATATTTAAACTAATAAATCAATACTAGTATATTGTATAAATACTAAACTTTAAGATGTAATTAAAGGGAATTTAAACACAGCCTATCAAGTTTTCTTCAGCTATCCACTCCATCTTATATAACTAATAAACATGACCATATACATATGAAAAAGATAAATGATCTCCAATATATGTATTTTGTGCTGAATCAACCCTCATCAGTTGGTCTAGACCATCATCTCCCACATTCATATATAATCAATGCTCAGCTTATATTAGAATAGGAAATCTTTAAACTTCAATGGACAGACTTTAATACTCTCCACACTCCAACTCCTCAGCCATCCACCTTATTGAAAATCTGATGATGTAATGTTCTAACCCTTGTTGATGCCAATATTGTTGTCATATCCATGTTGACCTTAAGATATATGACCTTAGTATGTCCATTTAAATACACAGAGAGTTTGGTCAGAATTTAGACCTAATTTGTACTAAATCAATACTAGTATATTGTAAATACTGAACTCTAAGATGAGTATGACAACAATATTGGCATCAACAAGGGTTTGAACATTCCATCATCAGAATTTCAATAAGGCTGATAAATGAAGAGTTGGAGGGTGAAGAGGGGTGAAGTCTGTCCAGTAAAGTTTAAAGATTTGCTATCTTAATATAAGCTGAACATTGATTATATATTTGTGTGTGAGAAATGATGGTCTGGGCTAACTAATGAGTGCTGGTTCAACACAAAATACGGATATTGGAGATTATTTATCTTTTCCAAATGTATATGGTCATGTTTATTAGTTATATAAGATGGAGTGGGTAGCTGAAGGAAGCTTGAAAGTCTGTGCTCAAATCCCCTTTAATCATATTTAAGCCCTAAAACAAATGTTATATATATAATAACAAATAATACTTTTATGTAGGATAAATGTAAAGTCAAGTGATAATCAGCAAATATAATTAATATAATTAATTAGTAGTTGTAACTATCCTCTAGCGGCCACATTAAATAACTTTTTTTATCAAAAAAAATATCAATTTCCTTTTCTGCTGTATTTTAAAGCACTTTATCCCTTTGCTAAGAATGGCTAGATAATTATTTACCAACGGTTATTAATTATCTGGATTAAAGCTATCTAAAAAAGTATGCTTGTGAATCTGAAAGCATACATATATGCAGAGAAAATGAGAAATGTAGATTATCTGCTTCTATAATTACAAAAGATGTACTCCTGAAATCTTTAAATATATGTTTGTCGACTGGTCAAATCATCTGAAAATTTAAGATATGTATGTAAACTATAGGCTCATTGAACTGTGTTCCTCCATCAGTGGTAAAGAGTATTTCGTGTTGTTGTTTTTTTTTTCTATAATAAACTCATTATCACTCAATTCACCTCAGATTAAATTATGACTAATAATATCTAGATAATTATTTACCAGTCAATCCCAAGTAATAATTAAAAAAAAAAGAAGTAATAATTAAATTAGCTATAGACCAGTTATATGGAAAAAAATCCTAAACTTGTTTGCATGTGGTTCGAAAAAATTTCAAAGTTTATTTCGTTTAAAATTGAACTCCCGACTACAACGTGTTTGCATAAAAAATAATGGTAGATATATTGAGCTAGTTTTTATGACTTAAAGCTTTTAATCTGTTTTTTTCTATGATGCTTAACTGCAGACACCTTTTGCAATAAACATTTTTTTTCTTAATTAACAATTAATTTTTTTTGCTTGGATAATTTTTTTTCTTAAAAAAGAGAAATACTTCTGATTTAAAAATAGATTTTTTCTGAAACGACTTTCAATCATCCATGTAAATTATTGATCAGATTTAATTTTTAGCAGAATAATTGACAATATTTAAATTTTTAAGCGAATTTTTAAAAAGCTAACGACTTTATTATATATATTAAATAAAAAAAAAAACGATATAAGATATAAGAAGTCCTGTTTTATTTTAATTAAACTGGCAGATATTTCTTTTCTAATTCAACATAATAATACTGTAAATCAAATTGTAAGCTCAAACATACATTCATACATCTCTCTATATGTGCTGCACGTTTTATATATCGCAAGCAAACTTATGGTTATTTGTTTCAGTAGCAAGTCTATAATCAATCCAGATAGCCATCCAATTTCTGATCACTAAATGGATATCGTTATTATCAGTTAAATAAAGATAAATCAAGGAACTAAAGCTCTCAATACTTGGTATTTGGTTATCTAAGTGCGTAACAACCTACAGTGTGACGCTGAAGAAGTGGCTATTTAATGAATGTTTTAATTTTTTTATAAATAATATATTTTTGTATCAACTAACAAGTTTCTGGAATTTAGGGCTTGTGTAATATAGTGCTTGAAGGATTAGCAAATGTCTATAAACTGTCTGCTTTTGATTGGTGATTAGGACCGTTTATGCTGATTTATAATTTGCAAGGTAATAAGAGATGATCAAACGTTCGATTCGATCAGAGATGAGAGTGACCAATCACTCCACACCAGCACTTTTCTAAAGAATATAAGTCTATCTTCTCACTCTTATTAATATTTTTATCACATTGACTGCTTTAATATTCGACAATTTCAATAGGTTGAATACCTTTTATTCCCCAAATCTGAATACAACACTTTGTTTTAGCACTGGTATAACTAAAGAGAGATACTTCCTCTGCAATCACAATTACAATGAGGCTATCATTGCTGATATACACATTGGTATTTTACCAGTTTTCACATGTGCTTATATTAATTAATTTCCTTTATTGATCTATCTCTCTACACATGTGTTTGTATATACTTGAGTGAAGTCTTGAATAGAGTAATGATTATATACATTCGTTATGTTCATTAAGTGGATTTGAATATTAATGAATTGTGATTTTTTTCTTCTGCTTAAGTAGTTGAAGATTTTTAAACAAATTAGGCTTTTTTGTTTTAGCTGACAATCCATAGCCAACCCAGTTAACTATCCAATTACTATCAGTAAATTGATATCTAGCCATTCAGCAAAAATAAACTAAGCGTAAATGTTTTTAAACCATCAACGGTAATAAATATTGCTTATCATAACACTGAATTATAAAATATTTAAAGTATGTTGAATATTATTTACTCTTTTTCTTTTAAAATCAGGTATCTTTCTTATACATACTATACCGTGCATAATATTTTCATAAATAATGAACAACAATTTTTAATAAATAAGAATATTCTACAATGAATACAAATCCTATAATGAATACAGCAAAATATTTTTTGAGTGAGGTAATGTAAGATGTGCTTACAATATGTTAGGTACTTCTCGTTTGATCTGAGGCATTATCTTTGATTTTGGCTTGTAAATTTAACTTACCAATTTATTTATCTAGTCATAAACATACAGGGGAAAAGACGGGAAATTTTTCTCATTTATTATTACTTGAATTAATATTCAAAAATAGAGGGAAAAAAAATATTTAATTTATATTAAGCAGTTTCTGCTTAGATTTCTTTTTTTATGCTTCACTAAAGAAAATCTTAATTATAATTTTCATTAAAAATATTTGTTTCATATTTTTCAAATTTACTAATACTATGTAAAAAGAATTAAGAAATATATGGACACTAAATTTGCTTATATATATATATATATTAAATGTAAAATACACCACCCGTTATAAAAACAATATATATAAAAACTTTTAAAATTTTAACGGCAAATACAATATTATAGTTAAAATTCTTGTGTAGCGCTTTCGATTAATACAATCCCCGTTCAAATAAAGCTGATGAGGATTATCAGTATAATTGAAAAGTATCACAAAAGAATTTAAATCTTTATACATTGTATCACCATTAAAATTTTAATTTATATATATTTATAAATTGAACCATTTCATGCATCATGTGAATTGGTTATTTGTTTATATATATACTTTTTTTTTTTTCAATTTAAATTACTGTAGTGTATGATAAATTACGTCTAGGCTGGTCATTTGAACCAGATTGCTCTTTAAAAACATATATACAGGCTTGAGTGTATCATAGAATGAGTTGGGATACACATAATAAGCAAGATTTTAGGGTTATTAGTATAATCCTAATAAAGATGATAATTACTGTATATATATAATATATTTTAATTTTATTTTAATAAATCCTTTGGCTCACAATTTACACAAACTCGCTACAGTATAAACTTTCTAATATAAAGATTAATAAAACAATTCAGAAAAAACACTAAATGAAAAATTATATTTATCTATAAATATACACATGTATATGCAAACTCATAAATACTCATTATATTTGCTATAAATAACTCAGTATGAAATAAAATGATCTTTTAATTTAATTAGAAATAGAAAGTGTTTTAAATTGTTTTTGAAATTAAGTCCGCTATATAGGAATCATAATGCGTGATTGCTCATGACTGAGATGGAATAAAAGATAAAAAATCGGATTGCAGTTATTTATTTTATTAACTTTGGGTACAGCCAGAACTTTATTAAAGCAATTAAACTTCTTTATGCTTATGGTTTTGTACTGGATATCATAATATATTTTTATCCAATTCAAACAAACCAACTAATTCGTTATGTATACTTACATACAATGAAAATGTCAGCCATTTCTAATTTACATTTCTAAATACGCAAGTTTCAGTGGTCAATTAAGTTCCAAATATAAAATTTATCCCAAGTAACTTAAATGTACCATACTTAAATATGAAATGAATATTGAAAAACATACTTTATCTAAATTAGTACTAAAAAATCACTACTCAAATTCAAAAAATATCAAAAGGGGGCATAATAAGATTTGATTTACCTTATAATATTAAAAAAGTGCAACAACATAGTAGAGAGGAATATACATCATCACCATACTCACAAATTGATAATAGTAACTAGGAAGAAATTAACATCTTTTTTATAAATTTAGAATTCAAAATACTAAGTAGGTAGGAACATCTATTTCCATAAATAATAAAGTGAACATCTATATTTCTAATATTCATAATGACAAAACTCATAAAATGGCTAATATCAACAAAATACAACAATGTTTGAGTGATTCATAATTCATTAAGAATATAGATCAGGGGTGAACAAATTTTATATTTGAAAGAGCTATGTGTTAAAATTATGATATATTCAAGAGTCACAATTACATTTTTGAACTATTCAACAAATACAAATATTTGATTTATTAATAAGATTTATTAATTCTACAAAAATTAAGAGAAAATCAATAAAAAATATTTATTATTCACATATATGATTGTAACTAATTAGCAGGAACATTAAAATTTGGCTTATGATTTACTAATAAAGCACCCAATAATTCATAAGATGTTTATTCACTGCTGTATTTGATATTTGGATTTTACAAATTTTATTGTTGAGTATAATGATTCATAAATATTATTGTTCAAAAATTAACATTAGTTTGCAAACAGCTTCTTTCAAATAAGAATACGTATGGCACAATTTTTTAATTTTCGGAATATAAATTAAAAAATTATTATCTGCATTGCTTGTTTAAATTAATGGGAAAAGGTGATGTCCAAAAGACAAAGTAGAAAATACTTTGCTTCATTACAATTAAAACTGTTTAAAGCATAACAAACATCAATAGATGAAGTTCAAATAAAACTGAACTGACAATTTTAATAATGTGTTATATTTTCAGGAAATGATAATAATAAAAAATCATAGTAGTTGATGAATCAGCCAAATGTAAATACATCAAGTTGAATATAAATTATACAATGATTCAAATGTTTCATGAGAGCTGCATTATTTAAAAGACCAAAATGTAGTTCATGAGTCACAGTTTGTCCAGGGTGGGCATAGATGTGTATAAAAATTTAATTTCATACATTCATAAATTTAATAATTGATTCCTAAAATAATACTGATAAAGATTTTTACTTAAACTTCAAATATACTGTACATTAAGACTTATTTATTTATTTTCATACTTTATACTTTATTTTTACTATAATTTGATTCAATAATCTAAAGACAATGTAATTAATTTATGAGTTGCTATCAATTGTTAACATCTAACACAAATTATGAGCAACGATTTTCTTTGTTTTCATCTGAGAACATAAATCCCATTAAAAAATAGAGCATTATTAGTAAAAAAATAATAGAATGCTTTGACTATTATTTGAGTTACAGTGAACTCTGTCAAGTATACCTGAAACCATATGCCTCATAATACAATTATAATGACAACAACAACAACAAACAACAACAACAACAACAACAATAATAATAATAATAATAATAATAATAATAATAATAATAATAATAATAATTATTATTATTATTAAGTTTCAACAATAGTAAACTTTATTAATCCTTTTAGTTACATAATATTACAATGCCATAGCAAGATACATGTTTAATCTTATTATTGTTAGTTCAATTTCGAGGGCTACAATATTTATTTTTTTTAAAAGTATATATCTATATAGGCAATTTTGTTCATGATTCTATCCACTTTAGAAATGTCAATTATGCATATTATTGTCCAATAGGAACATAATCTGGATCATATTATTACTGCAAACATCAGTAGACTCATAAACAATTCAAAAGATAAATTAGATCCTAAGACAACACCTCAAGTTGTATATAAAATCCAATGCCTTCAGGCTGGGTGCAGGGACTCATATTATGAGGAAACAAAAACAACCATCACAATAGAGCATCACAACATGTACATATATAAAAGGGCACTGAAACAATAAAGAAAACCACATGAGCATTCTTGGAGCATGAAAAGACTTCTGGGCACAGATTCGAACCCACTGGCCCCACAGTGGTATGCAGAAAGAAAAATGACCACAGGCATAAAATAAAAGAGCCCTACTTCATAAATAATGACACTCATTCAATAAACAGAAAAGACACATTTCACATTTCAAAAAAAATAGACAAATTAATCTAAACAAATTAAAATTCCAAAATCGACAACACAATTAACAGCTAACTAATTTGCATAATTTAGAATACACCTTATTATTACTATCATCTGCACTCAGCTATGAATATGAAGTCTAGAAATTTTGAAAGTGCTTGGCGCAGATAAATATATAATTTTTACAAAATTAAACTTCTCTTAACAAGTGTGTTAGTGCAGAATTATTGATATTATTATCATCATTATCATTATTATTAACATCATCATCACCATCTTTATTAATCAACGATAAGCTAATGCACATGCGCTTTGCAGATTTTTAACTATAAGCACATGTGCATTAGCTTTATGGGTAATTATTAATATTACAGTTTATAAACATAGTGCTTATCATCATCATCATCATCATCATCATCATCATCATCATTATCAATTATTATTATTATTATTATTATTATTATTATTATTATTATTATTATTATTATTATTATTATTATTATTATTATTATTATTATTATTATTATTATTATTATTATTATTATTATTATTATTATTATTATTATTATTATTATTATTATTATTATTATTATTATTATTATTATTATTATTATTATTATTATTATTATTATTATTATTATTATTATTATTATTATTATTATTATTATTATTATTATTATTATTATTATTATTATTATTATTATTATTATTATTATTATTATTATTATTATTATTATTATTATTATTATTATTATTATTATTATTATAGATTTATATAATTTTTTGTTCAGTTTGGATATCTAAAATACTTATATTATATTTGTTTTTTTCCCTAATGGGATTTAAGATTATAATAATTACAAATAAGTAAAAAAAAAGAGAGAATTAGAATATATTCAATAATACTAAAATTATACCAACTCTTCTTTCTATCCATCATAGTGTCAAATTGTAAGCAATATTTTCAGAATAATAAATGATATTAAAATAGATTTTAAATATAATTTTAAAGTAATAATCTTCTAAAGGTTCATTTGATGAAGTACATGCAGATAGTGATCCTAAGTTTCATTAACAAGTGGGGAATTTGTGCAGGATAAGTAATGTAATAAATATAATAGCAGCTCATTAATTACAGAGACTTCACTAGAGATGTATGTTGCACGATGAAATAAATTTCTATAATTTATAATGGAAGATATATATCTTGACCACAAAATTAAAATCATAAGCAAATATAAAATGGAGTCATCATCATCATCATCATTTTTAATAATTAATGATCTACTTTAGGATAAAAGTTTAATCCTCTTTTTCCACATCACAACAACACACTTTCTTATTTCATCAATCTTACATATGGTCTCTTTTTAGGTCTATTACAATCTCTTGTGATCCAGTTTAAAACATCAATGTTATATCTATTGTATTTCATCTAACAATATATTCATGTCAGCTCCATTTTAGTCTTATCATTTTTTAATGATGTCAGTAATATTCTCTCACACATTTATTTTTTGTTTTCTTTTTCTTACTCTAACCATACTTTCTTGAGTGGTTTATTGTTCCTTTGATAAATATCCAAATCCCATATCCATAAATAAGAATTAATAAATTACATCTATCAAAAATCTTTCTTTTTCAAATATATAGATACATCTCCTTTTAATACTAAGTTATTTCTACCAAATATCCAATCCAAATTTAATTCTGTAATTAATTTATTTATTATGTTTCCAATTGTCTTAATAATTTTACTGAGACATTTATTGCTGTTAACTTTTTTTAATTTATGATAATCAATCTTTACTTTCGTTTTTGAGAAAATCCACTGAACATTATTGTTATTATTATTTTAGTATTTATCTTTAGTCCTACTTTTTTTTATTTTTATCTGATAACTCACAACATTTATTGAAACTTTGAAGCATTATTTGCAAAACAACTACATCTTGGACAAAATTTTGATAACTTAAATAATATCTATTTACGTTTACTTCCTTAATTTGCCATTTCAATTCACAAAATATATATTTTTAAAACTTTCCAATTTTAATGTTTTTATTATGATCATGTAATCTAATCACTGTTATTGCATTCTGATAAATATTATTTAGAATATGGCAATATTCTGGATATATTTCTTGATGATATAAATCTTTAATTACTTAAAAATTCATATAGAATAAAATACATTTTCATAATCTATAAATTGAAGGCATAATGACAAGCTATATTCCTTACTTCTTTCTATAACCTTTTTCAAAATTGGGTGTGATTCATGAACTAAAATCACTCTTAAATTCAGCTTGTTCATTTAATTGTTTATAAGTATGTGTTATAATTAATATGGCAAAGATTTTGTATAGAATTAAAAAAATAGGACTGATAGTTTTGTAATATCTAATATCTTCTTTATCACCTTTCTTAAATATAAATATATTTACTGCATTCTTCCAATCATCTGATACACATTTATCATTTAGACAATTGATATATAGCTTTGGATCAATTTTTCTATTTCTTTACTTGCTTCTTTTTAAAAAAATCAATAATAATTCTATCTTTTCCAGGATCTTTTCCCTTCTTCAGAGATTTAATTGCATGTCTCATCTCTTCAATTAAAATACTTAATAGTAGGAAATGCTTCTTTGTTTTTATTACTATATAATTCTTTATAGATATCCTCCACACATTTCATGATGTCATCACACTTATTAGTAATAGTTTAATATGTTTTTTTATTTATGAAACAATTTTCCTTTTGAATACTAAGATATTGTTTTATATTTTTGAGATTTTTAATTCGTTTCTATAACTTTTCTTGCCAAATCACAATTATATTTTTTATGTAATTATTAATTACCTTTTGTAAATTATTCTTAAAGGCTCATTTAAAAAATATTTTCTTGTTTTTTCTTTTCTTCATGCATTGTTTTATCTTAGTAGAAAATTTACTTATAAATTGTTGCTTTTTGTATCTGCTATTTTTTTTGTAGTTCTCAATAGAGCAACAATTATTTTCTTATTGATTTCAATCCAGTCTAAATCATCTCAAAGTCAGTTAACAATTGCAAAAGTTCTAATTTAAATTTATTGGAGTGTTTTTGACAGAAATATCGATTGTTAATACTGTTTTTTCTAATAGTTTTTATCACTCTAGCTTTACTTTAACACATATCTTATATCTCATTAATTGATGATCACTTCCAAAGATGAATCTATTAAGAACATTATAATTTTGAAATATACATTTTTTTTCAGTTGAAATATAATTCACTTCTAATGTACCTTCATTTTCTTGTTTTCATTTTCATTTCCATTTAGCATTTTTCTCAGAAAAAAAATCACAATGTAAATTTTTTCCCAGTAAACTCTATAATCTGTTATTTTTCATTTTAGTCAATGTAAGTACATTTATCCACAGTAATTTCATCTTTCAATAGTTTATCAATTTTAGAATTAATGTCTTCCATCATAATTTTAGTCACATTATCTGCTCAATCCATTATCTTATTACCACTATGAAAACATGTTGGGTATAAATCTGCATTACCCACACTTGATATCCTCCATTAAATTGAATATCTAATGTTACCACTCTGTACCATCAATTTAAACAAAGTTGTTTCTCTGCTTTTAATTTATAATGAATTCCATTTCATTTATGCTTTCAATGTTTATGTTTTTGTAATAAAATACATATTCTCTTTTTAAATTATTGTCTCTTTACCTTTTCTTTTATAAAATTTTGTAATATCTAAAACTGTCTCATTTAGTATTAGACAGTTCTTTTTTCTAATTTGGGCAATTTTCTTTAATTTGAAAGTAATCTTCAATTGTACATATCTAAACAAAAGTCATCACTCATATGAGACAGTTATTAATACATAATTTAAATATTATATAATAAAGGTTTTAATGGTTTAATAAGTCATATAAATGAATTTTATAATGAAGTAAAATAACATAGAAATAAATAAAGCACATACAGTTTTTTAATTTGAATCAAGCATCAGTAATGATTATTGAAGTTGGAAATAAACTAAGTTTCATAATTCGTAGGATACATAAATTTTAAAATGGAAATAAATGCATAAATATGATTGTCATCAAATGCTGACATAGAAAGTTTAATATATATATATTCAGTTAGTACATAATTTGGAGGGAGGGGAGATAAAATTATTAAACATTAGCGTAATAAAATTCATAATTTGTAGCTATAGTAGTCTTTAGTTGTATATTTATTTTAATTCCAAAATTCTATTGTAACTTAATGTTGACAATAAAAAAAATTCAAGATGGCTGAATTGTGGGTGAGCAGTAGTAAGAAAAACGTTGACATACAGCAATATGAGATTTTTTTTAAAAAAATGTGATATGAAAAAAAAATGCAAACAATAATTTATAACTGCATAATTCATAGCAGAAATAGAAAGTTAATTTTAAACAATTATTATAAGAAGATATTATTATATAATGCATGGATGAAATAAACTATAATTATAGCCAAGTTATTAACTTTATTTAAAATATTAAATTTTGGCAATAAGTTAAAAATTTAGAATTAATTTGAGCAACAGTTGAGAATAATATTTCCAAGTTTTACTAAAATGATATAAATGTGCATTCTTTTACTTCCATTTTTATGTTCACAGGTAAGAAGACACCGACTAAAAATGCCTTTTATATTATATTTATAATTTTGATGAGATTGTATCTTCTGGAAGTCTAAAAGAAATCACTTAGAAAAAAGAAGCAAATTTTATTTAGTTCTCCAGAGTTTATTTATACATAAGTTAACAGAAGTAATATAAATAATTAGATAGTGAGTGTAAGCATAATGTTAGAAGATTTACAATAATTTTATAACTCATAATTGGCTGTTTTAAAATGTTAAGTTTAAAATTTAAATATGAAAGTTTCTTAGATCTCAATATGGATGACATGGGGTCTAAGTGCAACAAATTGATCAGATGGATTTGACATTATATACAATAAAATTTATTCCTTTTATTTATAGTTTATGGGCATAGTATTATTCTAATCCTTTATTGATTTAATGAAGTAACAGAAATCAAGAAAAAAATTATTTCAACTTATGAAATATCTTTTACCATAAAGTGTCTTATTATGAAGTATTCACTGATTTTTTTTACAATAGTGGCTTTTTTCATTCTTATAATATATATATATATATATATATATATATATATATATATATATATATATATATATTGAGATGGTTATATTTCTCATAGCATACAACTACATATAGTGAATGTACATATATATATATATATATGTTGAAATGAAGATTTTCATGGGTTGCATACATAAAAGACATATTCCGACGTTTTGACTTGGTCACACAGGTCATCCACTGGGTGATAAAAGGTAGAAATATGGTTGTAGAGGATGATGCTATGACACATGAGAAAAAAAGATCAGCAATATAATAACCAAGCCTAAGCATTCAATCCCTCTTGAATCTCATGGTGTTTATCAAATCTCATGTAAAAATTGTAAAGCTTCTTACATAGGTATGAGAAATCATCGCATCAGTGTTAGGAGAGATGAGCATGCTAATGCAGTTAAACAACACTCATCATCATCACTCTCACTCCATACTATAGATTCAGGTCATAAAATTGATTTTTCTAGTACCAGGATCATATCCAGATGTGATAATCTCTACCAGTGCAAAATTAGAGAAGCCATTGAGATACTTAAAAGGCCAGATTGTATCAATAAGCGAGATGATACCTGCAAACTTCCTCCTATTTGGAAAGATTTTTTTAAAAAAACATTCTTAAATTTGACATTTCTGCTATTGGTGGAACTTTAATGTTTATTCAAATCAGTGATTGTAGCACATCTACAACCATCTTTCTACCTTTTATCATCCAATGGATGACTTGTGTGACCAAGTCAAAACATCAGAATATTAATATTTAAAATTTTTAACATGGATGAACCTGAAAAATATGTCTTTTATATATATAAAGCTGAAAGAAAAAGTAGAAATAAACATAGACAAAAATGTTTGTAGATATTTTCAATATTACACTTGAATAACAGTTAATGTTTAAATAATTTTGAATTTACATTTTTTTATTATAAATTAAACATTTATAAAAGTTTAATTAATATTTTATTAATTCTGATTTTGAATTTTAAACAAGCAAGTTTTTATGCTACAATAGATATTTTGATAATTGTAAAATTTCACTATCTATTTTGATAAGATTTAATTTTTTTAATTAAAGCTTGCGTAACATATTTTGGTAAATATCCTACAAAAAATTGTTTTGAAAGGATTAAACTAAATCATTATTTTTAATTACTGAATTTTTTCTTGTCCTGACTATAAAAGGTTATAAAAAGATTAGGAGAGTTTTTAAAGCTTTCCAGATTATAGAGAGTTATTATGAAGATATAACTGAAGGCAAGAAAGTGCAAGACCAGCTGCTGATATTAGTTCACTATAGTAGAGTTTGGATTCATATAAATATAAAGGGTCTGCTTTTTGTGTTTCCATAGACCATACTGTGTACTAGATGGTATGTCTGAAGTTTATCAAATTCTAAACTAAATGGATCTAACTATATATATTCCAACAGTTACCAGATTACACTTTTCCCAAAGATAATAATAAGTCAGTCTACTGCTTAGAAGGGACCAGCCTATTTGGAGAGTCTATTAGTTTGTTGAAGAATTAGTTATATATATATATATATATATATATATATATATATATATATATATATATATATATATATATATATATATATATATATATATATATATATATATATTGTTTTATCTATATGCAGAGGAGCACAGATAAAGGTGCTGCATTATGTATATAAAGTATAGCTGGTGAATTATTTTAAATAATTTCTTTAGTGAAAATGACAGTTGAAATTTTTTGAATTACAATTTTTTTTAAAAAAATAAATAACTTTATTTAACAAAAAGTGAGATGCATTTTCAGTATATTTTATGAAAAAAAAAGCAAGCTCCAAAAATCTTTCTAGATTGGATAACAAAAGACTTGCTGGAGTATTTTTTACAGAGACATTTATGATTAATCAAGAATAACCTTTTAAAAGAAAACTTTTAAGAAGGATTGTCAAGGAATTAATATTACTTTTTTAAAAAAGAAAACAATTTTTTTGACCATTAGATAATGAATGTATTAATAACTGACTTATATTATTTTTTTATATATACACATGTATGTGTAAAATTTATACATACATTCAACATGGAATTAATTATGAAATATGTAATATTTTTAATAATTTTATTATTTTGATAAATTAAAATATCATATGCCTTTCCATGGGTACCCACTTATATATGTAAAAACAGTCATTATTTATGTATCATTACAATTTGAAAACTTATTTTATTATTATATGACAATTCCCATGGATTACAGCATGTCTGTATGCTTATATAAATGCATGTGAGATAACACATGTTAAAATTAATCATATTTTTATTAGTATGACAATTTAAATATGTTCATAAATTATTATACTGTATGTCTGATTGCTTATATATACGTATGTTTTGTATATTGACATATTTGTAAATCACAATGTGATTTCTTTTTGAATTAATAAAAATCAGGATACCTTGTATGTATAGCTATATTAAGCAGACCTTAATTTCATTTTAATTGTTATTAATAAATTGATATTTTATTGTTAAAGTTATTCCAGTGAATTTATTCAATCCTAAATAGTTTTAGAATAATATATGTTATTGTTAAAGTTATTCCAGTGAATTTATTCAATCCTAAATAGTTTTAGAATATATGTTAGGATTATATGTTTTGTTCTCAATAAGTTATATAGCTTTTGTTTCAGAGCTAGATTCATGCATAATGTGCTATTATAGAAAAGGGAATTATATTTAGTGTTTATGGACATACTGTTGATAATGGTCCTGGATATATACAAAGGGAATATCCTTTGAAGTCCATGCACTACTTTACATTTAGTTTAGCATTTATTAGAAATTAAGTTTATAGTTGACCAGTATATTAATGATACTAAGTGGCTAGAGCATTGATGATGATCAGCATGCTTTAGTATCACAGCATTATTTATTTAATTGTTATATTCTTATGGATTCGCACTTTGTGCATCCAAATTATTACTTAAATAATCTGCCCCAAGCTGACAAGAGCTAAATAATTATTCTGGTCTATAGTAAACCCATTTCAAATCCAGTCACAGGATTGACTGTTGCTTTATTTTTATTGTTAATCACTCATGATGATGAATGATTATTATTGCTTTTGTATAATGCTAATGAACTTATAGTTAGTTATCTGTGATCTCTCACACTCCTCATGCTCATTATATTTATTCCAAATGATATTCATTTGTATTTAACTTTTAATGTAATTTTTTATTGATTGGGGATGATAATGATGAATGCCATCACCCCAAGTTCACCCCCAATTTTCCATACCATTACACAATATATAACAATTTTTTTTGTTGTGTAAAGTATGTATATATCAATTAAGATTATAATATAAACAAAATTTTTGAAACAATATTAATGTAATTGATAATAATAAGTTAAATGGTAACATTTACATATCTATATATTCATTGAGTGTGTATTGATTTATTCACATTTATCCAGGGGACATAAATAAAAACTTACTGTAGTATATCTTTATTTTTTAAAAATTAAAGTGAAGAGTGATCTGACCTTATGAAGCCATTGATGTATCAGAAACCAGTTTCATCATAATGCTCTATGTAGTTTTGAACATTTGGTAGAGTGTCAGACTTGGAGAGTATGGTCCTTAGATCAATTTCAGTTGTGGAATTTGTGGTGCCCCAATTTTTTATGAATAAAGCTATTGACTTATTTATTTTATCAGAATTAAAGACTTGCTCTGGACATTATCTTTATTTTTCAATAATTCTTAATTATATAGAAATATAGTAACAGTTTTGCTATTATGGCATGCAACCATTCCAATTGTTTGGATATTTTTGAATCCACATCAACTTTGGGATTTATACTGCTAGTGAAATTATCCATTTCAGATTTTTGGCTAAACTTTTTATATGGAATTTAAGCTTTTTGATGCAATGACATATACAGAAATGTTTAACCAATTCAGCCATACATTTAAATGCTCATCAGTTACAATCAGTATGTGATACTACTATAAATTTTAATAAGACTTAATTTTATAGATTTTTTTTAATTGAACATGTGTCAATCTTAACCCTTTTCCCACCTCTTACGAGGCCTCTCATCGACATCTGACGTCACTCTAACTCTGCTAGTTCTTATGCTAGAATATTTGTTTGACAGGTATTGATTAGATTTTTAAAAGTTCTGTAAGATGGTGCCCTCTTCCGAATTATTTTACAAGTAAAAAATAAAAAAAAAATGCATTTAAACCTAAACAAAGAAAGAACATTGTCAGTGATTGGTTGTCAGCGAGCTCTCAGCTGAAAAAGACATTCTGATTGGCTGGAAAGAACAAAGAAACTGCCTGATCAAAGAAAATAAAGAAAAACGCTGAGATTTTCATTTCGAATGTGATTTAAGTATTTAAAAAAGTATAATTTGAGAAATTAAAATAATTTTTAAAAAATAAACTAAAAAAACAAAATTATTTTCGAAAAATATTGAAGATTTTAGTAAAAATATTTAAGATTTAGCAAAAAGAAATCTTTACTTTTCAATAACGTAACATTGAAAAAAAGCGTTTGCGTCAGCACTTTTTTGTTTAGACATTCGCTTTATATTTGCCGAAATTGAATATATTTTATAATAAATAAATAGCAATTTATTTTTGAAAGAACTTTCGTTCTCTTTCATAACCTGAAAAATTAGTAATATACTTTTTATAAACATATCTGAGTTGAATTTAATATTATAGGCGAATATGTTTTAACAATAGGCTTTGTCTTCAGTTTGTGAGTTGGCCAATTAAAAGATTTGATTTTTACCTCATACAACCAATAATATAATTAGCGGTTTAAGGGTTAATAATTTTCTAGGTATGTCTGTCTTTTGCAAAAGTGAAGTAGTTCAAATTTAACTCACATAGTGCTAGTTTTATGCCAGTTTTGGAATTTAGCAGTATCTCATATTGCTTGTATTCTAAACTCTAAATGTAAAAATGTTATTTCTGCATTTTTTGTGATCTTTGTTTTATATATATATACTTTGTGTAAGTAGTGTTTACAATAATAAAAATAAAATGTATTTCACTATTATTATAATGAAATGATAGATCGTTTTTTTTTTCATATATCAAATGCATTGACCGGGAGGGGAACCCAGGCCAGCTGCTTGGAAGGCAGCTATGTTAACCACTAGGCCATCAACGCTTGACGATAGATTGTTTTTTCCCTTTAAAAAAAAGGAAACAATTTTTCACTTTTAAAAGCAATATTTAGTTCATCATTATTCATTTTTAGAAGCAAAAGGAAGCAACCAACTTATCTTTTTTAGAAGCAGTATTTATTTTATTATTATTATAATGAAATATATTGTTTTTCCCTAAAAAAATCAACCAATTATCCCTGTTCTAAAGTTCATTTTTATAGTCTATGTTTATATAATATTTGAAATACAGGCATTCTTCTTTTACCTGGAGTTTAATTGTAAATATAAGGGATTTAAACACAAACTTTCAAGCATTCTTCAACTATCCACACTATCTCATACCACTGATACACATGACCACACACATGTAGAAAAGATAAATTATCATGCTGGTCCAGATCATTATCTTCCTCACACATATATAATCAATGCTCAGTTTATATTAAGATAACAAATCTTCATACTTTAATGGACGGGTTTCAATCGACTCCAACCTCCAACTTTTCAGCTATTTATACCATTGAAAATTTGATGATGGAATGCCCAAATCCCATGCTGATGCCAATATTATTGTTATGCCTATGTCTATGGTGATATATATATATATATTAAGCAATTAAATCATCCCACATGATTAAGAAATCCAGTATTACCCTCTGAGAACGAATATATAAATCCATTAGAGTTCGTATTTCAAAATAGCCAAGTCAAAATGGTATCCACTTTGACCTGTCTGCTATCAGATGCTATATATTGAAATACGAACAAACTCAAACAGAGAACTTGAAAATTAGCAAACAACGATCTTAAATTTTGCTACAAACAAACATGTTTTACTATTATTATATAAAGACAAACTAAACTTTAGTAATTTTAATCTTTAAACCACCTAAATGTATAGAAAATAATCCAGTGCATAACGCTATACTGAAATAAATATACAAATATTAAGCAATTAAATCATCCCACATGATTAAGAAATCCAGTACTGACCTCTGTGAATTAATATATAAATACATTAGAGTTCGTATTTCAAAATAGCCAAGTCAAAATGGTATCCACTTTGACCTGTCTGCTATCAGTACTGGATTTATATAATAATAGTAAAACATGTTTGTTTGTAGCAAAATTTAAGATCGTTGTTTGCTAATTTTCAAGTTCTTTGTTTGAGTTTGTTCGTATTTCAATATATAACATCTGATAGCAGACAGGTCAAAGTGGATACCATTTTGACTTGGCTATTTTGAAATACGAACTCTAATGTATTTATATATGAGTTCACAGAGGGCAGTACTGGATTTCTAAATCATGTGGGATGAGGGCAGTACTGGATTTCTAAATCATGTGGGATGATTTAATTGCTTAATATTTGTATATTTATTTCAGTATAGCGTTATGCACTGGATTATATTATATATAATACAAATATTATAATACTTATTGAAAATAATGCTTATAAAAATCAAATTGAGAAACGTAAAAATGTCATAAAATAACATTTTTCACATGAGTAGTAGACTTAGGATATTGTCACATTCTGAAGAATATTATAAAATTGCAACCACAATAATTAAATTACATAATGATACTAAAAAATTTATTCATCACATGATCACATTTCCTATACTAGCACATTAATTGTTGATAAACAGAGCAAAACTCTCCATACAGTATTGCCACCTGTGCTAAACAGAGTAATCAATGGATGCCAGAAGGCTTGTGCATAAAATCCCTATCTAATGCCTACTCGTCCAATATCCCCAGACTAGTTTTTGGCTTGTGGCCTTCGTCAGTAAGGAGCTTTGGATCTGAGAGCACTGCATCTAGATCTTAGGATCTAATGCAACCCTCTAGCAACCACCTTTTATCTCTACTTAACTACTAAACTATGAGAATGAAATTGAAAACACAAAAAATATTTTCAATCTAAGCTCAATAGCTTATATAGTCATATGGGTCTGAAAATATTTTTTGTGTTTTCAATTTCATTCTCATAGTTTAGTAGTTAAGTAGAGATAAAAGGTGGTTGCTAGAGGGTTGCATTAGATCCTAAGATCTAGATGCAGTGCTCTCAGATCCAAAGCTCCTCACTGACGAAGGCCACAAGCCAGAAACTAGTCTGGGGATAATGGATGAGTAGGCATTAGATAGGTATTTTATGCACAAGCCTTCTGGCATCCATTGATTACTCTGTTTAGCACAGGTGGCAATACTGTATGGAGAGTTTTGCTCTGTTTATCAACAATTAATGTGCTAGTATAGGAAATGTGATCATGTGATGCTTAATGGTTTAACACGAATCCTGACTAATAGGATAGTGGTGGCTATGGTTGTAAAAGAGCCAAAGACACCAAAATGTATGGGCACTGAACTGAGTTCAGACCCATATGACTATATAAGCTATTGAGCTTAGATTGAAAATATTTTTTGTGTTTTCAATTTCATTCTCATAGTTTAGTAGTTAAGTAGAGATAAAAGGTGGTTGCTAGAGAGTTGCATTAGATCCTAAGATCTAGATGCAGTGCTCTCAGATCCAAAGCTCCTCACTGACGAAGGCCACAAGCCAGAAACTAGTCTGGGGATATTGGATGAGTAGGCCTTAGATAGGGATTTTATGCACAAGCCTTCTGGCTTCCATTGATTACTCTGTTTAGCACAGGTGGCAATACTGTATGGAGAGTTTTGCTCTGTTTATAAAAAGTTTATTATTGAGAAGACTGTATATCAGGTGACTGTATATCTCCAAAACATTTTACAGCAGTTTTGCAAGTAGTATTTTGTGGATTAAAATGGGAAGCTAATGGAATAAAAGTAAATGGAGATTATTTAAATTATTTAAGTTTTGCAGATGATGTAGCTATATTTGCAAATATTGTTTTAAAGATTCAGGAAATCTTTCAAGAGTTATCAGATAAAAGTAAGAAAGTGCTATTAAAGGTAAATGTTAAAAACACTAAAGTAATGTTCAAACAAAATAAAGAAGAATTATGATGAGTTAGAAATTAATAACTACAAATACATTGGTCAACTTATTACTACAGATGAAAACAAAACAGATAAAATAAATCATCTAATTAAACTTGGTTGGAGTGCTTTTGGTAGAAATAATTTAATATTAAAAGAAAATATGCCTATGAATTTGAAAAGGAAGGTTTTTTATAAATGTGTTACCAATTCTTAACTACAGATCTAAGACTTGGACACTTACAAAAGAACAAACACAGAGACTTCATACCACTCAAAAAAGTATGAAGATGTGCATATTAGAAGTAACAAGAAGAGACTGAGAATGACATGGGTGCGAGAACAAACAGATGTTACTGTTATCATTGTAAGAATTAAGAGATATGAAGTGAAGTTGGGCTAGACATATTGCTAGAAGAAATTTTAACAGATGGACTTTTGAAATCTTAAATTGGATTCCAAGAGATTGCAAAAGAGGGAGAAAAAATTTATATGCAAGATGGATGGATGAAATAAGAAAGTGGTTAGTATGACGTGAAAAAGATAGGGTAAAGATCAGAGAAGATGGATTGAACTTGGAGAGACCTGCATGCTGCAGTGGATTATTATGATTGAAAATGATGATGATCACAATAAACTTTTCGACAGCATATTTTTCAAATTTATATATAAACACACAAATGTTAGTTTATAATTGAATAAAATCAGTAGAAATTCTTCTAATCAAATTTTTTTGAAAATAAAACAACAGAAAGCTAGTAACATTAATAGTTTATCTTATTACTGCTACATTTAAGATGAGATGACTTTTAGTAGTTAATAAATATTTCAATTCAATAAATAAATACAGACAATACAAGTTTTATTTTACGTATTCTTATTGTTCTAGTTACTGAATTAAACTCTTAAACTATCTATATAATTATACTTTTAGTCAAAAAAATAAAATATTTACACCTGCAATCAATACACCTAATTATCTATCTATGTATGTGCCTACTCTTGACAAATGAAAAATGCTGTATATGTTTAGATAGTTATTCACAATATCAGCATGTCTACTGTGTGTATATGGTTAAGCTTATGTCAGCTTGATAATATATTGGACATAATTTAGTTATTACAATAATTCCAACACTATCTACTAATTAGCATATTAGCGAAATGATCTATATCCTGTTGGATGACTTTCTTTTAAAAAGAAATTAAAGAAACGTTTATTAAATATTTAAAACCATAATATAAAATAGTTCTTTTAAAATGTTAAATTATGTTGCTCTTTTTATGTCATTGATCTATAATTTTTTTGTTTAACAAGAAGAATAAAACGCCTAATAAAATTTAAAAGTAAGCCGACATTTACTTTTTTAAAAAAAATCAATAAAAATTCACACTCGACATAAATGTTACGTGGTATTTATTTTAGCATGAAAGTCAAACATTGGTCTCAAGAGCAATTTTTAATATGCTTTAAATTTTTTTAGAAAAAGGCTACAATTTTTAACACGTTACTTCTATATATATGTAAGATTTGTTGTTTAGACAAAGGGCAAACTAGATCTAATGATGACAATAATTATTTTTATCTGCTTGATCATATTGCCTGATATCAATAATTTTTTTTTTTGATTCATGAAATCTATTAGCATCTCTAATGGAAATCCCATAAGTAAGATAAAATAAGTTACGATAAAGGCATAGATGATGATCAAATGCTACTTGATTATAACACATCAATTAGAAAAGTTTTATTTAAGGAGACTGTGTAAAATTTTAAAAATTTAATGACAAGATCAAAAGACTATCTTCATCTTGCTGGATGTGATACTAGATGGTTTGTTGTTGTAAAACCATATCTTTTTGGGATTAGTCATGTGAAATGAATGAACAATGCAAGGTTCCTAAAAAATGTTTTTTAATGAATTTAAGTATTGTTTCATGCGGGAAGAATATCCCATTTACAATATAATGATTATCTCAAAGATAATGCATTAATTGTTTTCATTATGAAGATATGGTAAAAAATAGAATACATTGGAAAACTATATTTAGACATGGTATAGCAATATTTTAGATACAAGTTTTTTATGGAATATAGTAAATTAAAGGACTGCATAATAAAATATCAAATAGTCAGAATAATGCAGCAGCAAATTTAACATGTGCACATATTTGTGGCTCACAGATGGTTTGTATAATCGTCACAAAACTTATCACCAGAATATTATTATTCATCTTTTTCTCTTTAAGTTTAAATGATATTCTCATTTATGAGTAACTGATGATGATGATGATAAGTCTAATACCTATCACCAACATCATTTATAGATACAAAAAAATTTAACCATGCATTCATAGTCTCATGGTTTATTAGTAACATTCGATCGATCTAGCTGTCAGTCCATTTACCTTGATCAATTCACTCAACTAATTAAATGGTTGTATCTACTTGCCTATCTATCTGTCTATATTTTTATCTGTTTATCTATTCATTCAGCCATCGTTTATCTATTTATATAGTTTTCCACTCAATAACAAGATTGTTTGAAGAAAGATCAATAAAACTTAAAACCCATTATCATATTTTTGAGATAATATATATTTTAAATGCTAACATAAATATTATTTAGAAAAAGTTCTAAAACAACATAAATATTATTAATTTATTAAGTAATTAGTCTTTAAGTAATCATTATTAAAATATTTAAGACCAAATAAATTGAAATCCATGTGCCATATTTTAGAATTAAAGTTATTTTCAATGTTGAAATATAAATAAAATGAGATCTTTCAAATGTTAAAATATATATTAGAATTGTCTAAAAAGTAAAATTTTGCATACGATTATTTTCAATGCCTTTTTTATATCTAAAACAACCTTTATTAAGCCAGAAAAAAAACACTGCATTGTATGATCAAATAAATTGGCAAATTAAAGTTCAATACGCATATTCTGCCAAGTTTTCACTATCAAATAAAAAAGGTAGAGGAAAAGTTCAATTTTATATATATTTCTTTTCTAAGAAAAGATAATTGATAATATCAAACCTGGTCTTTAAATGTCAATTAGATCCCATGTGCTATTGAATAAAGTTTGTGACGATTGTGTCTTTCTTTTATAGCTCTACTTTTTCTAATTAGAATCTTCAGAGGATCTGTACAATTAGAATTGAAGAGAATTTCACATCGAGTTAGCCATAAACTATATATTAAAAAAGATTTTTCTTCTCACTTTTTGACTGACTAATAAGTAAGTATATTATTATTTAAATTTTTCATAAACATTTTTATTTTATAATATACATAAAATATTTACATTATACCTCTTTTATTATAATATAAAATATCTAAAAGATAAAAAAATATTTATGTAAATATACATACATTTCAGCATATATCTTTGATAATTCCTAATTACAGTTTATATAAATATATTTTAAATAAGTTTATATACACGCATAAGAACATACTATATATACATATACAGTTTTGTAATAAATATTTTATTGACTTGTAGTAGTGGCTACAATATAACAAAATAAAAGATGGTTATAGATATATATAAAAAAATAATAATTTAATAAATTTAACATCTTTATATATAACAATATTCTTATTTATATAAACTTTCTTTTAGTTACATTATTTTTTTATTTACTATATATTTTTATATATGTATTTATATTTGAATAAATCATGAATTTATTGGAATGATATATTTATTAGATGAGTGTAAATACCTGGATAATCATCATCACCAACATTTCAACTATTATCGATCTACTGCAAAATGAAGGTCTCTATTTTCTCAAGACCCTAGTCTTTCTGTTCACTTCATCCAACACCCTTCCTTATTTTATCCATACATCTCGCATATGGTCTCCTTCTAAGTCTTTTACAATCTCTTGAAATTTAGTTTAAACTTCAACTGTCCATCTATTGTCATCTTTTTCAGAAATATATCGAGTCAAAACCCACTTCACTTACTTAATTTTTTTCAATGATATCAATACCTTCTATCTGTTTTCTCACCCATGTATTTCATTTTTAATTTTTTGCTGTAACCTACCATGCATCTCTTTGTGCTTTCTTGAATAGTCTGAAGCCTCTGTATTGCCTTTCTGTTAAGTGTACAAGTCTCAGATATGTAAGTAAAGACTTTTAATGCACATTTTATAAACCTTGCTTTTCAAAAACATAGGCATATTTTCTTTTAATATTAAATTATTTCTACCAAAAAGTACTCCAACCAAGTTTAATTCAGTGATTAATTTCATCACTATGTTTCCATCTGTAGTAATATTTTAACAAAGGTATTTATAGTTGTTAACTTCTTCTAATTCATCATTATCAATCTTTATTGTTTTCTTTTGAGAAAATCCATTGAACATTACTTTAAAATTTTTAACATTCACCTGTAATCCTAATTTCTTACTTTCATCTAATAACTCTGACAATATTTCTAAAGAACTAAAGCATTATTTGTAAAAACAACTACATCATTTGCAAAAATCTAGATGACCTAAATAGTCTCCATTTACTTTTATTTTTTTATCTTTCCATTTTCATCTGCAATATACTTCTCAAAAAACCTGTAAAAAGTTTTGATAATATGGAGTTATCATACACCCTTTTTAATGTTAAAATTTTTAGTATCAGTACATGATCTGATTGTTGCTGTTGTATTTTTATAAATATTTTTCAGAATATGACAATATCCTTAGTCTATCTATACCTTGATAATCCAATGCTTTAATCACTAAGAAATGCTTACAGAATCAAATATCTTTTCATAATCTACAAATCCAAAGTATAATGGCAACTCATATTCAATAGACTTTTCTATAACTTCTCACAATATTTGAATATAATCCATGGTACTAAAACTACTTTTAACTGCAGTCATGTTCTTTCAGTTGGTTAAAACCCACAATTTGTGTAAATGAGTTGTAATTATTTTGATAAAATTTTTATATAGAACTAATAAAAGATTGATAGGTCAATAATTTCTAATTTCTTTATCACTTTTGTAAATATTAATTCTATATTCTCCTATCATCTGTTACATTTTTATTATTTAGATATTTGGTATATAACTTTTGAAAAAAAAATTCTGTTTCTTCACCTACTTCTTTTAAGATATCAATTATAATTTCCTCATTATATGGAGCTTCATATTTCTTCATAAATTTAATTGTACGTCTCACTTCTGGAGAAATCAGATAATATAGTAGTCATAGAAAATACTTTTCATTATTCTTTATTGTTTTATAATTATCAATACAACTCTTCTATAAATTTCATGATGATATCTCTCTTTTTAGTAATAGATGTATCTTATTTTATTATTACAGAAATAAGTTTTCTATCAACACCAAGATGTTGTTTTACACTTATGAGACTTTTATTTTCTTCTCTAGCTTTCCTTGCTAATTCACAGTTATGTATATTTACTTTCTTCACATCATTTTACAAAATTCTATTTATTCAATTATTTTTAATGCAATATTATTATTATTAATAATAATAATAATAATAATAATAATAATAATAATAATAATAATAATAATAATAATAATAATAATAATAATAATAATAATAATAATAATAATAATAATAATAATAATAATAATAATAATAATAATAATAATAATAATAATAATAATAATAATAATAATAATAATAATAATAATAATAATAATAATAATAATAATAATAATAATAATAATAATAATAATAATATTGGTTTCAATCATTTCTGTGTAGTCATACAGCATATATTAAATTCAATAATAAAGTTTCAT
>JAQFVV010002343.1:0-28435 GCA_028023455.1 Epiperipatus broadwayi | reverse complement strand
TGGGGTGAGAATGCGCGGGGGGAGGTTAGAATATATATATATATATATAGGCTGCAGAAAGGAGTTTGCTATTAACTGAAAGGAGACCCTTTGATTCCTCTTGGAGGAATAATACAAATATATTATATTTATTATACATTGCACTTGCTATTGTCACAAAATTTATCCATTTTTTTAATTTATAAATCTCAACTATATTAAAAATATTTTGATATTATTCTGCATTGTTACTAACATCCAAAATAAGGCTTTAAGATATGGTCCTTATACATGCCATAGGTTTCTCCTCCTTGATTTACCCAAAATGCATTTGGGCCTGATTGCTTAAGAATGGTATATGGTCCCTCATACGTATTACTAAATTTATGATACTTACCTTCCTGCATTTTACTGGGATGTGAAGTTTTTATTACCACTCTGTCTCCAATTCTAAATTCATATTTAGACCTTCTTACTTACTCATTTCTATAATTGGATTTCATAATAAGTCACTCTCAAGCTTGCAATATATCCAAATCTTTGTTTATGATCATTTTTGTGGCTACTGGTTTGTACCTTTTAAATAGCACTGGTGTAGTATGGTGAAAATATAATCAGACTGTTGTGAATATGGTTGGGTTATTCACACTCCAATTGATGTACTCGTCTACCTGTTTTGTCTGCTTAACCCACCCCTTGTGTTCTCCCTCTAACTAGGTCCTAAACAAGTTCTTGCATGATACGTTCACATGGGTTTGACTGAGGATTCCTAATGGAGGTCAACACATGCTTGTCCCTAATTTTCCCACCCATTTCTTCCATTCCTTAAATAGGAAAGGAGTACCATGATCAGTTAAAATGATCGTAGGCTTTCCTATCATCGGAAATTGTAGGGTTCCAATATGTTGATTGTATGTTTAGTATTGGCTTGGGATATTGGGTAAGAAGTGACATATTAAGAAGAGATCATTGGTGACTAATAAATATGTTTGCCTGTTAAATTGAGGCAATGGCCCATAAAAGTCAATCCTTATGATCTCACCTGGTTTTTCTAGTATAATCAATTTTATCGAGTTGATGTAGTTTTGGTTTACTGGCTTGGTTTTCAAACAAGTTAGACAGTCTTTGAGTGACGTCAAGACATCCTTGAACATTTTCAGCCAGTAATACCAATTTTTAACAGTGTGGTCTGTCTTGTGAGCACCATAATGTCCATACAGAAAGTGGATGTACTTTATGAGGGGTATCTTAAAGGTGTTGGTATTACTACCCTCCACTCATCTTTGTTAATTTTATATAGCAATTCCTGTTTTTTTAAGTTTAAATTGATCAATATCCTGGGACACATTCAAAATTTCCTCCCCTAACAAAACTTTCATGATTGGGTTTAATTCTAGGTCATTGACTTGTATCTCGGGTAGGTTTTCCAACTCATTCTCTACATTACTCTCAGCTTTTATATTGACATTTCTAATGTAGGCATTGTCTACTGATAAATGATTTTGTTCTGCCCTATATAGGTTTTGACTTATCACATCAGCTACAACATTCTCAGATCCTTTGCAATATTGTACAGTGTAATTGAATTCCTGTAGCAGAAACTCCATCTGACTAGACAACTATTAGTCAGGTAGCTGTGAATCAGGAATTTAAGGCTATTGTGATCAGTGCTCACTCTTATCTCTGATCTGAGTAGCATCTGTCAAAATTTTTGAAAGGCCCACACTATTGCTAGTGCTTGCTTTTCAGTAATGGTATAATTAGTCTCTGGACTTTTCAAGGCCAGCACTATTGCTAGTGCTTCCTTTTCAGTAACCATATAATTAATCTCTGGATTTTTCAGGAGTCAGCTCATAAAAAAGAGGACTCCAGGTTGGCCATCATCCTGGATTTGGGATAACATTACTCCCAATCCAAATCCACTACTATCTGTTTGGACAATGAATGGTTTATTGAAATCAGGGAAGGCTAACTTGGTTTGCTCTAAGAACCCTGTTTAATATTTTCAAATGCTCGTTCTTCAATCCACTTCCATTGTTTCTTTTTTCTAATTAGGTTTAGCAATGGTTCCATGTGATCATCAAACTTCTGTTAAAATGTTTATAGAAATTACATAAGCCTAAAATTATCTAATTTGCTTCTTATTACTTGGTTTGGTGAAGTTTTGAATGGCACTGATTTTCTCTGGATGGGGCCTTATCCCATTGCAGCCAACAATATGATCTAAGAAGACTAACTGGTTTGAAACTAAGGTACTCTTCTTGAAGTTAACTATTTTGATTCCCTTCTTGTAGTACTCTTCAAAAACAGTGAGATTTTGAAGGTGTTCTTTGATCATGGTTGATGCAATCATTACACCATCCATATAAATTGTTAGGATCTGTTTAATCTAAGAAGATAGAGTTCTATCCAGGCATCTATTCAGACCAACACTACTATTAATCAATCCAAATGGAATCCTATTAAACTGGTACATAATACCTTCATATCAGAAGGCAATGTATTGATGATCTTCAGGATGAAGTTCAATCTGTCAATAACTGGAGGTCAAATCAAAGGTGGAAAATCTTTTTATTTTCAAATCTCATGAACAATTTGTGAATGACTGGTGGAATGTTACTGTCAGGGACAGTAATTTTGTTTAATTGCCTTGGATCTAAACAAAATCTCATCCACCCATCTCTCTTCTTCACCATCACAATGGAATTACAGAATGGTGAAGAGCATTTGGAAATGATACCTCAATCCAGCATTTTATTAATCTGCTTGGATATTTCTTCTCAATACTGGTATGTAATAAAATATGATCTGGATTGAAATGGTTGGTCATGCACCAATTTAATTATTTGCTGGAATCCCTTTATCATTCCTAGTATATCTGAAAAATTGAGCTAAATTCCATTATAACAGATTGCAACTTATGTACACCATCATTTCCAAGCAAGTTGGACTTTGCAAGTTTATCATTTAAGAGCACTTCTGGGATACTAGGTGTAATACAATTGACTTCAATTGGATCATACCTTGGAAGCAATGTAATCTCCAAGACTTCATCATTTACTCTAATTGTTTACTGGAAAAATCAATAACACAAGTGTTCAAATATAAGAAGTCTGTCCCAAAAATTATGTCATGGATTAAATTATTCAGTATCAAAAACACATGATAGAAGGTTGTTTGGCCTACTTCAATCTTATCCCAATTTGTTTCTGAGCTAACTTGGCTGTCTTGCTGTTGGCCATCATAACTTGGATCATTTTCATGGCAGAATTTTGACATTGGGGTTTTTGGTCAGAATTTTTTAAAAAATGTTATCTTACACCATTGAAATCTGGATACCAGAATCTAATAGTGCCTTAACCAGCACACCTCAAACACAATCTCTATCTCTCATGGCATAATTTTGAAATTGGGGTTTTTGGTTAGAATTTTTTGAAAAAAATTATCTGACACCATTGAAATCTGGCTATCAGAATCTAATAGTGCTGAAACCAGCAGACCCTCAAACAAAATCTCTGTCATGGAGTAGTTTTGCAAAGTGAAATTAGGTACTTTATCATCCTATGAACACATCATGTTAGTGATCTCTTTATAAGGGGTCAGTTGCATGTTTCTCAAGGTATCTTTGGTATCTTTAGGTGAGGAACATAACCTCAAGTACCTTACTAGTTTGGTTTCTTTTGGCTTTTGAGTGTATGGTTACTACATCCCAGTTTTGGTGATCTTCGGACTATTAGAAGGGCTTATTTGTGCTTTGCCGTGATTAGGCCAGTCATTTTTTGGTGACCATATAGTTTGGCGACTATTTGGCATGACTTTACCCTTCCCATGATTAGGATCATTGTTGTTTTTCCATTGTTGGTAAAATATTGCATTTATAGCTGTATCTTCTTTCTTTTTTCAGGAACTCTAGAAGACAAGCTGAGATTAATCATGTCTATACTAGTTAATAACTCTGCTACCTGTTCTATATTTACTGAATTTTTCCTCAATGGAAGATTCTTTTTCACAATTCTATGATTTGACTTTCATTAAAATGATAAGTATTTAATGTACATAATTTGGTGACAGCCATCTGAAAAAAATAGTTAGTTTTTCTCCAGGTACTGACCTATACTTCTCCTGAAACTTCTGATATTATATAGCTTCCTGTCTGTCCCTATTCCATAAATTCCTGTTCAGTAATGTTTGATAATCATTAAAGGTAGATAGATGGTGACTGAAATAAAGATTCCCACCAACTTAAGCATCTCCTTGCAGGTGGCTGTAGGCAGTTATTATTTTCCTACCCTCAGACAAATTACTATTTACAGAAAAATACAAATTAAGCTTCATAAATGTTCTATTAGTGCTTCATTCGGGTCTCCTTTAAACACCTTTAACTTAACAAATTGATTAATTGCATTTATTTGTGTTGGATGTGTGTGAATCTTTTATAATTTCCTAAGCATCCTTTTTTGGATTCATCATATAGTGTGATCAGAATTACTTTGATATATATTTAGAAGAGTGTCTCTAAATGAACATTGTGGAGGCCATCATCCTCTCCTGTCAAGACATGAAGAGATAGAGTGGATTCCATATAATGGTTGCTCACTCTTTGTGGATCCTTAAATGCTACTTCCAAATGACTCATATCAACATCCCTCTCTTACCCATGTTTCTGAACTTTTGTATTAGCTTTAGTTTGTCATGCCATACATGTTAATAATCTTGGGTCCCCTTGAGATTCCCCTTTTGAATGTCTTTGATTCATGGACTCATCCATTTTATCAGTTTGATCCCATATTTCAGCTGTACTCTCTGTGGATTCCTCCAATCTATTTTGCTGTATACCAGTAACATTTTCCAAACACATTAATTTGTTCGCAAATTGATCCAAATGTCAATTTAATATATTTTCAACCCCATTGGGTATTTCACCTTTTTTATCCAGTGCATGTGAAAGATAATCCAATTTGGTATGAATAGTTTGAATTTTTTCTTCGATTTCACTTTCATGCTTTTCTTGTTTTTTTTTTTATCTCATTCCCGAATGTTTCATGGGTCTTATAAACCTCTTTAAGTTTCATATCTAGTTGAACCACAATACCATCTGTAAATACTGTATACTGTCCACAATATTGTATAATCCTTTCATCCATCTGTTCTCTCAGTCTATCCATCCCTTGTTTTAGTTCAATGCTATCTTTCTGTACATTTTCTAACCCTAGAGATAATTGCCCCATGTTCTCGATCAACTTCTTCTCAACTCCCTTTATTTCTACTTTCATTCCTGCTTCTACCTTATTCACATCACTTTTCAATTCTTCTCTCAAAAGACAGGGTACCTAGGACTCCAGTTTTTGCTGCTTCAGGCTCTCTGTTTTGTTCACCAAAGTCATAGTCCATTGTTGGATTCAGAAAAAAGAAGTTTACCAAAATGTAAGTAAATATCTGTTTTATTGTTTTTTCATCTTTAGAAAAAATTTTGAAACTGTTTTCATTCAATGATAATTGAAATTATCTATCCTTCTGTTTTATGCAAATGGATCCCATTAGAAAGAAACAAAAGCTAGTTTAAATAATTCTTGGAATCATTAAAATATTATAAACCTTTTAAAAATAATTTTAAATGAAACCAAATATTTCTAAAAAGAATAGACACTAGAAATCCTAATTTTATCAATAGAATAAATAGGAAATTCATTTGCACATCAAATTTCATAAAAAAAGTGGAATATAATATGTTAGCAATGATGGTTTTAGGAATTTTATTTTTGCATCAGATTTTAGCGGTGTTAAACAAATTTCAATTATTAATTTGATCTCAATTTTGGAATTGAACATTATAGAAAGTAACCTAAGCTATCACCCTGCACAAAAGTCAGGTTTCTCCGATGATCAGGACAGAAGTTATCACCCTTCTTCCGGTGAATTCCCTCCCCCCCCCCCAAAAAAAAAAAATCAATAAATAATTTTTTTCAAATCAACACAGAACTACAATGAAGTGATTCCCGAGCTAAAAAATAATGATTTAAAGACAAAAATGAGTACAAATGATGTTTTAGACCTAAACAGAAACTTTGAAGCTACAAATTAATCATGCTTTTTAAGCAATAATTATTGAGAATTTTCCAAAGTTTAACAACCAAACTTTCAGATTATACTTGAATCATTCATTATTAATTAAGACCTAAAATGCAATCAAAAGAAGCAGGATCTGACTAGTATCAACAAATAAAAATCATTGTGAACCCTGAAGGACTTTGGTTGGTGGATTTAGCAGCTGCTGTGAACATTTGCAGACACATGAGTATGATGATGACCAAGAGCAGATATTCATCTCTATTGACCTCAGTGTTGAAGATGATATGGACAAATGATTTATTCTCATGGTGTTCAAGTAAATCCAGCTTGATTTCAAGACTACATGAATTAAATGTTATATTGGTGGGTGTGAGTTTTCACTCCTTTTTCTCAAGTGTGGTTATAGTGGTCATAAGAGACTTGGTTGATTTGAGGGGATGGTTGACAATCATTGTCTAGCCTGGGAATACCTGCTGGGAGGGTGAAAGTCACTACCTTCACATGGACTTCACTATGAAGAGCTACTGCACCCCTTTATGGTTTATTTGATAGGTCAGTGTTAATTTGCACTCACTATCATTAGGTTTCATTTGTTAGCATTAAATTTAGTGCATTTGTAAATTGGTTGGTCTGTTTTGAGCCACCACCATTATTTGTAACACTGATGGAGTTCTGTTTTGTGGGCATGTATCTGCACTCCCATCTTTTTCTTCAGGGGTTGCTGCTTGTAGACATTAGCTATATGGTTTATGGTGTGGGCTGTTAACAATTTTGCCACTGCCCAGAACACCTACCAGGGGGATACATGGTCAAGGTTGGTGCTATTCCTGCTCTGGTTGGCTGCTCTGTTCCCTGATAGTCTGGTTTTGGGCAGTGTCAATCAGGCTCTTTACTTATTACTTCTTAGTTTTTACCCAAGTTGGCTTTCCAATTTTGGGCACATAGACTGATTGTGGTCCCTGCTCATTTGGACTGCTAATTGGAAGGCAGATGTATTCAGAATGGTCTTGACATCACTTGGCTGTTGTTCGAGAGTTTATTGCTTGGTGAACTTGGGTCTTGGACCTTCTGCCTGTTGCGGTGATTGGCACAATGCTGGACTTCACCTATTCAGCTGAAGCATTTGTGTCTTTTATTCAGGGCCCCAGGGGTGAAACCATTGGGTGATGGTTAATTTATTGACAGCTGGGCCATGTGGATCCATGTACAGATACACATAAATCACATTACAGCAATTTTTATGGATGTAATTATTTTTGAACATATGTACATTTTACATTGTTACAGTGAATCAGTGTGTAATCCTCAATGGGTAAGTGTACCCAAAATTTTTGTAATCTTTTATTAATAAAGGTTACTTTGAGAAAAAAAGACATATATCTTCTTTCAGTTCTGTTTCCAACTTGCTCACATCATCTCTGGTTGCCATATTCTCTAATTTCACATTCATATATTCTCTCATGGCCTCCATTTTATTGCACATACTAGTAGTTATCTTTGTGACCATGCTACTCATGTTTGATTTTAAACTAGCATTTATTCTCACCTCCACACTATTCATATTTGGCTCCAAACTGTCCATTTTTTATTCATGCTATTAATATCAGTTTTAGTTGCCATTTTTGCCATCATTTCTTGAATCATTTCGTATTTCATGTCTTGAAGCATTTATATGATAGTCATATTTTCAGTTTCATGTACTACTTTCATTCCAGATGTTTGAATGATCTCATTAGTTAGAATTTTTTGCATTTGGAAAGCTATTAGACTTTCTCCTTGTCTCTGTAGAGTTTTATTCTCCTCCATCATAGACCCCCCTGGAGATAGAATTGATAAAGACCTATCCACATTACTATTATTAATGTCACTTTTTGCTTCAATAACACTAGTATCTAACATCTCTTCCATAGTCACTATACTTTTACTTCTAGTTACTGATCCACTTCTAAGTAACATGTATCTAAATAGTTATAAAAAGAAACTTTATACTTACAAATATCAAAATACAATACTGTAGGACTTTTAACCACGTCATGTCATTATTTATTTATCTACTGTCTATTTTTTAACTGGTGTTTAAGCTTGCCTAAATCCTCTATTTTTAATTTCACTTATTGATTATTGACTTAAAAGTTGATCTCTATTTGTTTTCTCCATTACATGTTGCATTCATCACTTACTTTTAATGTTATTTACTTTTAATGTGAATTTTAAACTTCCAAAAAATAATAATTGGTATATCTCTTCATCATCATTCGCATTGAATATATGCTGGTCTTATACAATAATGTCCAATATGGATTTAAGATTTAAAGCTTAAGGGTAAAATAAAAAAAAATATTTAAAAAAATTCCAGTTGAATGGCTGAATCTCCCTTGCATCTAAAGTATGTTCATGCCTAAACATTTGGATGCCATATATAATGGAACCTGCTACCCCAAAGTTGATGGTGCCAGATATACTGGAACCACTGGGTACACCATACGACAATTTGAATACGACTCAGTAGTTGGATGACTTGAATGAAATTTGTCAACCAACCTACAAGTCATATTCTAAATTGATGATGCAACAGCACATTTTGGTGCATCAGATGTTACTGAAAACGGAATGGCATATAATAAAGAGATCACATCTCACTACTGTCAGACCTAGACCTTTGAATAGGATGCTAAATATGTCACAATGAAATGCCCAATTTCAAATCACATCTACATTTAATATACTAACTTATACTTTACTAACAATATCTCAATGTAACTTAGACCAGTGCATATTCATTATATCTCCCTTTTAGGACCCATTACCCACAGACTTCGAACTCAGGGAGTTCTTGCAGTTAGCTCTTTTTAGGGATGGACTTGCTCAATTATTAACCAAATATGCCTTTATATAAGCATAAATATAGAAAAATATTGATGATGATCAATTATTTACAAGAGCAATACATAATGATGATGATGATAATCAAACCTTTAATGGTGTAAATTCATCATTTGATGATGATCAAAATCTAGTGGTATCAATTCACAGTGATGATGGTGATGATCAAACAGAGATCAAATTGGTTTAAACAACTTAATTTATTAACAACATAAAAAATAAATATTTACAAACAAAAAATAATAAAATAGATAAATATTCGATTATCAAGAATTTTTTTTTTATCATCTTGATAGTTTCATACAACAGAAACAAAATAATTCAAAGTATATTATATACAAAATTATACTATATAATTCATTAAATATATACATAAAACAAACAAAAAATCAAAATGAAAGTTTACTACTTTTAAAACTACCTCATTAAAGTAATTACTAGAAAGATATTTTTAGGCTAGGATAAATTCATTTACAACTATTGTTTTATTAAAAAAATATATGTATATAGCCCCACTCCCATCTATATGAGTTTGCAAGTCATAATTAAAGTTAATGATAGATACAAAGAAAGACCACTTACTCAGTGGGCTAATTGTGCCTTCAGAAATAAAACAAAATTACAAGTAAATATTATTAAAACTGATTAGTAACAAAAAAGTTTTGTTGTCCTAAAGTTTTGCTCTCAATGTTAAATATATAAAAAAACTTACTTGAGATGAGGTCACCTTGAGGGATCAGTGTTGAATTCTAGAGGAATCTGAAATTTACTTTCATTAAAAAAATAATACATATTAATTGAAGAGGATTCCTTTTTAAATTTACATCAACATAACATTTATCCAGCCACTGTTTCCACTTGTAAATTGCAGGTGATTGAATTTGAAAAAAAGTCTTCTAAACACACAATAAATAAAATTACAATATATAAATTTCCAAATAAAAAAATGACAAAAGCAGAAAAAAATAATTCATGTGAATCAAAATAACATATATTTGTCTTGAGTAAAGCAAGCATTTTCTCTCCACAGTTAAGAGTTTATAAATATAAATGTCAATCTCCATGTATAGCATTCCTCTTTGCACTCTATTAATATTCATACAGTTCATGCTGCTTGGTTAAAACAAACTCATCCAAATGATGTTTCCTGAACATATATAATCCATGGAAGATTCATGTACACCAACATTCTATAAGACAGACATCTTGATGGAAAATTTTATAATTTCATAATTCCATAATAACATTGAATCCAGCTTTAAAAAGTCCCACATCATAAGGATTCCTTTATTAAACTGTTATTTATAACATGGTTGATATATATATATATATATATATATATATATATCAACCATGTTATATAAAGCTATATATATATATATATATATATATATATATATAGCTTTTAAAGAAAACTGTTAATTTTTAGTTGTTTCAGATTTCCTTTGCATTATTTCTATAATAATGAATTCAATCTTGCAGAAATTAAAGTTTAACTTTCCAGTTTTCCTCTATTCAAAATAAAGATTTTATAATATCTAGAAAGTACAAATATTAAAATTTTACTGTTTTTTTAGACACCGAAAGGTTTTTTTTCTTTTTTTAAAAAAAATAAAAATGTAACTTCTCTGCTGTTGGTTCAATTGTAGATTTTTTTCAGTAAAGAGAGATGTTCACTTGTCATGTGCTTGCTAAAAAACCTATTGTTACAACTTGATAAAAAAATCAAATTATAAAATATTATTTTTATTTAATTTTCATTATTTCAAACTCGATCATTTATCAACAACTTTGACCTCATATAATTTTGTATTTTTTATTATGTCCATTCTATAAGTCACTCAATTAGTATTTTTAGTTAATGGAATTAAATAAATAAAAGAAAAACAATTAATTTCTACCAATAGATGAACATATTAGTTTATATGCATATATATTTTATGTATATAGCAAATTTGTTTGCTTTCTCACAATAAATAAAAATAATTAATTTCTCCGACATATCAGTCTGCATGTATGTTTATATATATACTACATATGTATAAGCAAGTATGTAAGATATTTTATTTGCCTACCACTTGGTCTGAATTCATAACATTTAAAAAAAAATCGGGTCAGGTATGAAGGCTACTTGCAAGCCATCTCTTACAATATATATATATATATATATATATTCATTTGCATAAATTTGCATCACTTCAAGTCAATTTATTATATTTTGTAATATGACTATGATTATGAGGGCTTGAACTTTGAAAGCGCTTAGCCATTTAATGAATAGATATTAAAATAATATATATTTGCTTTATTTGTTTTTAGCTTTGTGTGCTTGTGCGTGTTAGTGCATTTTATATATTTTGATATATATATATTATAATGTTTTCCATCTCGCTAGGCCTTTATATGCATTAAAAATTGCATGAGTTGATCAAGTTATGCAAAAAGAAGAAAGTTGTATTTCTAAAAACATAACTATATTTCCTGATCAACACAGCCTAGAATTGTTACGATTACAATTGTGAGCTGAATCAGTTTTTAATTTATGAATGAGGGCACCAGAGTTGATTAAACTCACTGATTCTGCATCAAACATATCGTAACTCATGAATTAAAAAGAAAAAAATGTTTTCAAAAGATGGTATTATATTTTACCGTATTTAAATTATTTTTTAAAATATTATTTCTGGAACTATTCATAACATATTGGCAAAGGTAAATTACATTTTCAAATCTTACTAAACTAATAATAAATTTAATAATAACCATTAATAAATATTATTAATAATGTACAAATGAAAATTGATATTAGAAATATTTTTATTCTAACAGATGAAAATATTTAATGTTAAATTGTTAGTTAAATAGACTGGAGAGAACACACACTAATCCAGACATGAAACATTAATAAAAAATGAAGCAATTAACACAATTAATTAAAGTTCTTGGATACACAAGAGTTTCTTGAACAATAACATGAAAGTCTATATCAGGATCCTATTATAAGCTTATTTTTTTAGAATGGTTTGTCAACAATTTAGTCACTATTGGGAATAATAAAGAGTCATAGCTTACTGGTACATTTTTTGAGATGGTAGTAGATAACTATGCATAGTTTTTTGGGTTAGAATGAGCTCGGCCATTGGTTCTTAGTTGATCTTGTGGTCTATTCTCCTAGTCAGTCACAAAGTCTTTTCTGGTGTACATCTTCAGGCACCATGTCCACAGAAGCTCTGGTTCACTCCAACATGCAGAATCAATTTCATGTAGGGCGATCCTGGATATATATTCTTTTTCCTATCCAGGACCAACTAGAAAGAAACTGACAAAACAAGATATTCGTCAAACTGGTCTTTGCCTTTTATACTAGAGGCCCAGGTTTCAGACTTCTGCACATGTTATTATCATGGCATTTAGGTTCATAATCTTGTACATTCTTTATCATTTTTCAATTACAAAGTCTTCATTTTTTCCAGCATAATTCTGCCATCTTTTATTAGCTAAAATATTTTTCTTTTAGCTTATATTTTTACTTTTTGAATTTTTTTACTTTATCAGGATTAGTAATCTGCATGTCTTTTGTTCTCTCCAATTTCTACTTTTATTTTTAATTATGTAAAAAAAATATAAAAGACATTTTTAACTTTCACTGTATGTTTCTTTTTTTAAATATATATATATACTAATAAAAAAATCTAAATTTCGTTTTTTTTTTTTAGCTTTTACCATATATATATATATATAATAAATGTAACTACAACAAGTAAAAAAAAACATTGTTTTACATCCAGAATCAGAAATTAACCTGTTATATTTAGTTTAGTTGTCTGACTGATGTCAATTTTTGTTCATCATAAATAGTTAAATGTATTATAATATAGGGAATAGATTCTCATTGATCATTGAACAGGAGGGGATTTGTTTTTCCCTTTGATCCCACTGGATTTCATGAATTACAAACAAAAACTGTTTTGATATCCTAAATTTTAATTTTTTAGAAAGCTATTTTAAGTATGGATATATCTGCTTCTTAATATTCATAGAACTAATGAACACATTAATAAATTTTGTTTTGGAAAATTGACTAATGTTAAAATAGGTATATACATTTTCCACGTAGTAACGCAATTTTTGTTGTTCTTTTATCAATAATAAAAAAAAAAACATTATTCAAGATGTCAACTTAGGGGATTACTACATTTGATGTTAAGTTATTGAAAAAGATTTCATAAATTAATAAGAAGTAAAACGATTTTTTATCCAATCAATGTAATTTATAAATTCTGCCAAAGGATTATCTATTATTCTTATTGAGAAATGCTATAAATGGGAAAATACCTTAAAGAAATTTTAATGCCAGTTGACACAGTGACTTAATATGGATATGTATCATCATTAATTGTTCTTTGTGTGACATTTAAGTTATACTTGAGCTGCTCACTCCATCCTTGGTAAGTAAACAAGCTATTCCCCATCCCATTAAGTAGAATTTTTTTTTAATTTTACCGAATATATATGACTGACAAGTAGTAAACTTGATGTCAAAATTTAAATTATTATATATTTTGCTGAATATCTTTTATGTTTTTGAGAAAGATATTAGATTTAACTTGTCCGAGATAATTGTTCATAATATGTTAAACACATAAATATATTATTTGAGTTCCCATGTTACATTAATAAAAACAAATATCCAACTTCTCCATGACGAATGTTATAGATTGATGTTGTCAGGTGCCTTGAAATTGTCAATTTTCTCATGAGATAGAAAAAATCAACTATTGAGCAGAATTTTGGATTAAATTTAATGCTAGTCTGAATGTTCAAAGTTTAGCATCGAATTGAATACTGTAAAAGAAATAATTATAAATAAAAGTTTTATATTAATGGCAATAAACATATTCCAAAGCCCTTGGTGAGGTTAATGTCTGAAATGTGTACTGTACTGAAATTGTTTGATTTTTTTATTAATATGTTGTGTAAAAATTTTGAAAATACTTTAATGCTTGAAGAGTTAATATTATTTTAAGTGTATGTACATATATATACAATCCACATCTATGGTTTTTTGGTTTTAAGTTCTTGTTTCGGTCTTGTGAAATAAACTTGTATATGGTTCTTAATATGTATTAATGCAAAAACGTTCCCTCATTTAGGACAAGAGAATATACGAGTCAGTAATTTGTAAAATTCTAATATTATAATTTTATTATAAAAAATAGATCTTATAATAAATTTACCTGTTTTATTTCTTTTACAGAAACGAGTTCTATTGCTTTTCAACAACCAGTCCCATTTGGTTCGTTTCAACTAGATGATAAAAAGGAGATAATAATATGAATTATAACCGAAAATAAAAGAAATATACACATAGTAACAACCACAAATCTACTTACTACAACAGTTGACTTTTTCCTTGATGCTAAAAATTTAAATAAAATTTAATATGTTTTTATTATTACTTTTGTAAAGGCATTTTTACAGCTATTATTATTAAAAACGTTCATTAAAATGAATTATTTTTATATCTGCCATTTATTATTAACTACATTTTAAATTAGTTATAGCTAAGAATGTGAAAGTTAAATTAAATAACACTAAATAATATCAAAGAATAAGTGAAATAAGTTCTTAACTTATATAAGCTGTGACACTTTAATGCAATATCATCCAGGGAACAATGCTCTGACAAAAAACGGAAACAGATGACAATCAGTCTTTCGGTAATTTCTATTTTGATGTCTAAGAAATTTTTAATGCCGTGAAGTGGGAAATGTAAATCAATGAAATATTCACTGAGTGTCACTCAAACTGATTTATATTCCAGATTAGAAATTATTACTGGCTGATTTGTTGAGGCTGTGCAAACATTTCTGTTAGTTTAAATTCCCTGCTCACCATATTAGAGAAGTATTATATATTATATTCGAAATTAATGGTTGGGTTTTCGTCTTCGAGAAATGACAAAAAGAAACAGTCAAGTTGGAAGGTTGATTAATTGACAATATTCATTATATCATTATTTTCAGTCATTATAAACCCATATACGATAATCTATGTTTAATTTCATTTCACTGATTTTTAACTTCTCTTCTCAATATTTTATTTGTAATTTTTTTTATTTTTTCCATCCTTTTCAAATGTGGTCTTTTTCTGAGTCTATTATTATATTTGGAATTTAGCTTAACACCTCAACTCTTTATCTACTCCCTGCTTCATTTCAGTTTCTTAATACTATCAATGATGCCAGTGAGGAATGTTGTTCTATCATTCATGTATCTGATTTTTGATTTCTTATTATCTAAAATATGTTTCCATATTTCCTTGAATGATATTAATTCATTAAAACTTACAGTAGCCCTTCTATTAAATTTACAATTCGTATATTTATAATTACTAACTGGTAAACCATATTTATTAAAATGGTTCTTTTCAAACTATATAAGCATAATTCCTTATAATATTAATTTATTTACATCAACAGTATTTTATCCATGTTTAAATTTATAATTAATTTTGTTTATTAGGCTTTCTTATATCATAATATTCTTGTTAATGTATATTTATAGTTGTTGACTTTTTATAATTTATGATTATCAAAAACACTAATTTGCAATATAATGTTTAATATATTTGAAAAAATTGTTAAATTTATCTTCTAAATTAAGTTAAAATTGTATAATAATTATTTATTGAAGTTTTGATTTCTATGGTGTATCAAATGTTTTAATTTTTTTAAGTATTGCTATAAAAAAATGTCAAAATGTATTATTCTAATTTTTTATTATTACATTTAATATTTTTAATATGTATTATTTATGTAATTGAATATTGATTTAGTTTTTTGCAGATAGTAAATTTCAAAAATTGCAACATTTGTCTGAAAAGTAGATCACATGACTGATAATATGTGTGTATTTTGCTTGGATGGTTTTAGAGAAAGTTTTTAGTTACTCTCTAAAATTATTTATAAAAAATAGAAACATTCTATGAATGATAAGAAAAACTTTCATAAATATTATTTAATTTTAAAGATATTCTAAGATAAGAAACATAAGCTAAAAATTGCTACATTTAAACTAAATATTTTTATAATTTCATAAATTAGTAAAGATTAACAAAGTGATCATCATCATCAACCATTATCAATCCACTGCAGAATGAAGGTCTCTGCAAGTTCAATCCATCTTTCTCTATCTTTAGCTTCTCTTCTCCACATCACCCCTGCATACTTTCTTATTTCATCCATCCATCTCACATGTGGTCTCTTTCTGGGTCTTTTACAATCTCTTGGAATCCAGTTTAAAATTTCAATTGGTGATCCATCATCATCTCTTCTAACAATATGTCCAGCCCAACTCCATTTCAGTCTTTTATTTTTTTTAATGAGGTCAGTAACACCTGTTTGTTCTCTCACCCATACATTGCATTTTTGATCCTTTCTTGTTACTCCCAACATGCATCTCTCCATACTTCTTTGAGTGGTCTGAAGTCTGTATTGCTCTTCTACTAAGTGTCCAAGTCTCAGATCCATAAGTAAAAACTGGCAAAACACATTTATTAAAAACCTTCCTTTTCAAACACATAGGCATATTTTCTGTTAGTATCAAGTCATTTTTACCAAAAACACTTCAACCAAGTATAATTCTATGAGTAATTTCATCCATTATATTTTCATCTGTAAAAATAATCTGACCAAGGTATTTGTAAGTGTTAACTTCTAACTCATCATAATCAATCTTTATTTTATATTTTGAGAAAATCTATTAAACATTGCTTTAGTCTTTTTAACATTTATCTTTGGTCCTACTTTTCTACCTTCATCTGATAACTCCTCCAATATTTTCTGTAACTCTAAAGCATTATTTGCAATAAACAACTATATTATCTGCAAAATTTAAATGACTTAAATAATCTCCATTTACTTTCACTCCTTTAGCTTCGCATTTTAATCTGCAAAATATTTCTTGTAGCACTGCTGTAAAAAGTTTTGGAGATATGGACTCACCCTATCTTACACCCTTTTCAATGTTGATTTTTCTACTATCATTATGGAATCTAATTGTTGCTGTTGAATTTTTATACATATTCTTTAAAATACGACAATATCCTGGATCTACACTTTGATGATCCAATGCTTTAATCACTGAAGAAATGTTTATAGAATCAAATGCCTTTTCATAGTCTACAAATCCTAAGCATAATGGCAACTCATATTCATTTGTCCTTTCTATAATTTTTCTCAATACCTGGATATTATCTTCTGTACTAAAACCACTTTTAAATCCAGCTTCTTCTTTTGGTTGGTGGAAATCCAGTGTTTTGTGTAGAGGAGTTGTAAAAATTTTGTATAAAACTGATAAAAGACTGATAGGTCTGTAATTTCTAATATATTCTTTATCACCTTTTAAAATATTAATATTAATACTGCATTCTTCCAATCATCTGGTACATCTTTATCATTTAGACATTTGGTATATAACTTTGCTAATTTTTTTTCTATTTCTTCACCTGCTTTATTTAATATATCAATTATAATTACATCATTACCTGGATCCTTCCCTTTCTTTATAAATTTAATTGCATGTCTCACTTCCTCATTTAAAATTCTGGGCAATTCGGAAGATATAATAGGTGTAGGAGGCACTTGTTCTTTATTACTATTTAATTCTTGATAGAAATCTTCTACACATTTCACGAAGTCATCTCTCTTTTTAGTAATAATGCCACCTTTTTTTCTTATTGCATATATAAATTTCTTACCAATACCAAAATGTAGTTTTACATTCTTTAGACTTTTATTCTCTTCTACAACTTTTCTTGCTACTTCACAATTATACTTTCTCATATCATTTTCAACTCTTTTCTGCACCATTTTACAAAATTCGAGATATTCAATCTTTTTAATGCATCATTGTTCTATATCCTCCTATTCCTTCTTTTCTTCATAAATTTTGTAACCTCAGTAGAAATTTTATTGGTCAATTGCTGCTTTTTTCTACCAGTTATAAATTTGTTGCAGTTTTTAAAAGTGCATCAGTTATTTTCCTATTAATGTCATTCAAATCTGAATCATGTTGAAAATCTACTAATATTTAAAACCAATTTGTAAGTTCTAATTTAAATTTATTAGAATGTTTCTGAAGATTAGGAATATCAACTGTAAATGTTGTTTTCTTAATAATTTTTGTCTCTCTAGTTTTGCATTAACATGCATCTTACATCTTACTAATCGGTGATCACTTCCTGTGTTAAATTTATTAAGAACATTACAATCTTGAAATATGTATTTTCTGTTAGTGTAAATATAATCCGATTCTGCTGTACTTTCATTTGGATGCTTCCATGTCCATTTCATTTTAACATTTTTCTCAAAAAAAGAATTCATAATATAAAGTTCTTTTTTTGCAAACTCCACAAGTCTATATCTTTTTTCATTCTATAACCATAACCAAAATTACCTACAACATTTTCATCTTTCATTTGTTTATCAATTCTAGCATTAAAGTCTTCAATAACAATTTTAAAGTGTTGTTTACTCTGATCAAAACCCTTTTGTACATCCATAGAAAAACCTTCTCTAACTTCATCACTATGAGAACATGTTGGGGTATAAACCTGAATTATCTGCAATTGGTATCTGCTATTAAGTTGCAAAATTAATTGTGCCACTCTGTCTGATACACCATCAATCTCTACAATGTTATTCTTCCATTTTTTATTTATAATGAATTCTACTCCATTTGTATTTCCAATATTTGTGCATTTATAGTAAAACATATGTTCACTTTTTAAATTAATTGTTTCTTCACCTTTTCTTCTAACTTCACAAAGTCCAATAATGTCCCATTTAATATAAGACAGTTCTTTTTCTAACTTTTGCAATCTTCCTTCACTTGAACATGATCTGCCATTGTAAGTACCTAAATAAAAAGTCATCATCAAATGGCAGCCTGAGTCTGCAATCAAAGGATTCTTAGCACCCTCCATCTTTGGCCATCAACCACTACCTTGGTTGATGACTTTACAGTCTCCTTGGAATAAGGGCCATGATTTATTTTTGTCTGTCATGATTGTATTTATTGAAAAAAATATTCTTAACCTCGGAGGTAAAAAGCCAATCAACTCACCACGCTGGCTAATGTGTGTTGGTGAGCAGCCCATCCATGTTCATATACTATATGAATAATCACATAGTAATAGCAGTTGCAATGACAAGAGCATATGGAATGGACTTTGCCCTGCTCATTTCCTTTAAGACCTCCAAGAGGAATCAAAGGGTCTTCTTTCAGTTAATAGCAAACTCCTTTCTGCAGTATGTTATTTTAAATATTTTTGTTTGTTATAAAATAAATTATTTGTATTAAATATTTATTATCTAAATTGATGACTCATAATTTTACTTTCAATTTTTAAAAGTACATAATTCAAATATATGTAAATGAGTTTGTAATCTGATGATTTGTAAGCCAATTAAAATCATTTAAAAGAACAATTATAAATACTGTGTGTAATGAAGTTTTCTGGTTATTGTTTTAAAATTATTGGTGTTATAAGTAGTATCACATTATTCTAAAGCTTAATTAAAATTTGTCAGTAAATCCTGGAACAGGAACCTATTACAATCTTGTGTAAATAAGCATTTATTTTTATAGCGTCTGTATATAATTGCAATTACATTCATATTGGCCTTTCAAGCCAATTGTATCTTGTATTGGTCAGAGGGTATTCATTTATTATTTAACACTCGCAAAGCATTTGCATAATTGGCTTGAAAGGCCGATATGAATGTAATCTTGTGTAAAGAGAGATCAGTAATGAAAGACCAAAGAATTTATAGGAGGACAGTTTATTACTGCTATATAAAAAAATATTTATTTATTATTGCAGAGTATTTCAGAGTTGCAATCAAATATTATTGAGAGGTATGTTTTATATAGAGAAGTTTCTGTAGTCATAAATTTTAAAACTTTTAAAAACCTTTTTTAAGAAAAATTATCAAAAAAGACTAAAATGTGAATTTCCTCTGAAACCCACAAAAACCTTTTAGATAAGCTATAAAATATATTGCTCTCTCTCTCTCTAGAATATTGACATTATTCAAAAGGATTATATTAATTAAAAAAGAAATATTTATCCTTAAAGCATATTATATTTATATATTTGGAAGTAAAATATTTTAAGAAATATAACTGTTATAGGGAATATAATTGCTAACAAAAGTTATATTATAAATGGTTCTCATTTTTATGACAATCTGTCCCATCTGATGTTACTGATATTAGCCAAAACTAGTTTATAATGCTGTATTTCAGGCACAACATCTCAATTACTAGTAACAATTGAATGTTTTGGCTAATGCTAACCTGCCAGCATGCTTTGTGATCATTTATTCTTGCAATTCACACTTAGACCACTCTATACATTTGGTAGGTGTTGCTTATTAACTATACAAATTCTGACTCTTAACATGTCATTACTTTTTCATGATAGTGCTTGGATTTTTAGAATGAATACTATTTATCTAATATGTGTTAATGTTTTTATTTTTTAACAGTAAAGGAAGTAGGATACAGTCTAAAAATTTTCCCACTGTAACAAAGCTTTCTACTAACCTGTTCATGTGAATGAGATATGAAATTCTTGGTTTTTCAGAGGTTCAGCTGAAATCTGGTAGCTTGCAAGATTTTCCATTGCTGCAAAAAATAACTTCTGCTGCTGTGGCAAGAGTTGAATTTGTCTAGACCAACCCTATCATCAGAGAAGAGATGAGGCTACAGCTTTCACAAAATTAGGAATTGTTTGATTTTACTTCTTTATGTTTTAATTTTTATGTAGTAAATGTAACGTTAGTTGAGAATTGCAGTCAATATTTTTTTTGTTTTAAAATTGCATTTTTTCATTGGAACATAAAGTGAATGAATATTTATTTATTATTGTTCTTGAAAAACATTAATTATTTAAAAAAAGAAATTTTTATTTTTGAAAATAATAAAAAAAATGTTTAAAAAAGTTTTCTCTGTATTGTTTTATTTGTTATAATATGTAAATAAAATGTAGTGGAATGGTAACGTTATATGAAATCATTTTGTTGGAAGAACAATGCCACCAAGCTGGATGGATTGTCATACAAATGATTACCAAAAAAAATGAATATTTAAATATAAAAATATGTTGTTTTAATTGTTATGATTTAATTGCAAAGAAGAGAAAAATGGATAATAAAATGAAGATTATTATTATATCAGAAAAAATAAACATTTAGATATTTAAACCTTGGATTTGTCTGTTTATTTTATATGTTCTTTATTGATATATATGTTGAAAATAGAAAGATGTCAATTTTATCATAGGATTACATGTTAATAAATCTGACCACAAATCATGCAACTGTTGCTGAATAAATTAGAATCTACATAGATATATGGGAAAATATGATTTACTTTTCAAAATGGATTTTAAAAAAACTATTGAGTAAATAAGTGTTTTCCTAAAAAGATTTACAGAAATGAACTGCTAAAATATATTTTAAAAACAGGATGGGCATTATTTTTCAAGCTTTCTGCACATTATAAATGTCAACATTATTATTTATTGTGTTTTGCTTTACATGATGGGGAGGAGAGTTAGAAAAACAGCTTTTCGACAATATTCATCACTTTGCAAACACGTTCAGTCCCCAAGTTATTAACAGAACTTTTATAAAAGGATTTTATGAAAATGGGGAAGTAACTTTAAATTTTATTATTAGTTATTTAATATTTAAAAAATATAATAACATTAGAATTTATTTATAGGTTATAGTAGAAGTTACATTTTTAGATATTTTTAATTCTAATAATTTTTTATTTTAAAAACATTTAACTTTTTTTTTAAATTTATGAAAAACATTTCTTTAAAGTATATTAGTTGACAATCAGCACCGTATGAATGATCCTTGTAATTTTTATATTTTATGTAGACTAGATCAGAAGACATTAAAATGTGATTACTAACCACATAGGTAATCTAAATTGTGTTAATTACAATATGATGTATATATTTTTTTTAAATTTCTTGGAATTTCAAAATAGTCATCTTATTTTACATAAATGAATGAACATATGAATGTGGGAATTAATAACACATACCGATTTTTCTTTTATTAAGAGATATAAGTTTTGAATAAAAATATACATACATTTTTTAATTATAAAGTTTGTTATGACTTTATTAATGACCATAATTTTATATGATTCTTTTTTAAATAAACCATATTATATTTATGTTAAATATATGAATAATGATCTAATATTTTAGTCAAAATAATATTTATTTGTGAATAATTTTAAATGTGTAAAACATTTTCTTATAGTAGTCAAGGTTTGATAAATTAATGTGTTAACTTTGTTTATTATTGGAAAAATTGTCTAATTTATTTTACAATATTGATTGTCTAAATCTATTTGAAATTTTTTAGATGATAATGAATAGGGGAGTAAAGAAATGAAACCCTGGATCTTCATATTTGTAGGATATGTCAAAATGATAGAAGTATTGGCATATATTATGTCAATGCAGATGTTATGCAAGTACAGTTAACATAGCCCTGTATTTTATATTTATTTCCATGGACAGTGTTAGATGTTCATATTTAAATGTTCTGAAAGTGCTGAAAGAAAGGGAAGACATTATTTCATACTGTATTAGACAAGGGCATACCTATTGTTTCACACTGCTTTCCATGTGGGTTATTGAACTATTTTATACTACTGAGTCTTTACTCTAGTTATTCCTTTGTATCCTATACCTTATATCATGTAGTCTAGTAAAAATACAAATGATCTATAATGTTTATTGCTGATGACACTGACAAAAGAATCATAATCATTCTTAATATTTTTATCAAATATTTTGATGATAAAATAATCATAACTATTCCGAATGTATGTTTCAAACATTTTTTTGATATTTTACAATTTTTATATAAATCGACAATATTTTTTGAAATAATGCACATTTTATTAAGAAACATCAAATTGAGAAATGTAAAGTATATTATGAATGCTTATATTTTGTTTAATGTTTTATATTTTCTTTAAAATACATCATGAAATTTAGAATAGTGACAAGCAAATTAGTTTGTATTTTATTAATCTAGAATAAACTCAATGTAATATTAGGTAAAACACACAGGTACACCACCCACCACTCTCCACACTATCTCATAACACTGATACACTTGAACACATATATGTTGAAAAGATAAATAATCACCAATATATGTATTTCATGTTAAACCAGCAATCATCAGTTGGTCCAGATTACCATCTCCACACATATATGCTATAAGTGCTCTATATATATATATATATATATATATATATATATATATATATATATATATATATATATATATATATATATATATATATTAAGATAGCCAATCATCATACTTTAATGGACAGGCTTCAATCCGCTCCATACTCCAACACTTCAACTGTCCATTCAATTGAAAATCTGATGATGGAATGCCCAAAGGCCACCCTGAGGCCAAGATTCTTGTCACACACATGTTGACCTAATGTCAATCTGACCTTTCATGTACAGGACATAATCCATTTAATATATATATACAAGGGATGGGCAGACATCTCTACTATGAAATAAGTGAAACACAGAGGCTTATTATATACCTGTGTCTATATATGTAATATATAGGGTATATGAGCACAGACTTTCACATGACCCACCACTCTCCACACTATCTCATAACACTGATACACTTGAACACATATATGTTGAAAAGATAAAGAATCACCAATATAACGTATTTCATGCTAAACCAGCAATCATCAGTTGGTCTAGATTAATGTAATATTGTGTATATTTTATTTAATTTTAATCTTATATTGGTAGTTTTATTAAAGATCGTAAATATTTTATACATAGTTGTTTCTGTTAGATAGAATAAATTTGTTTAAGTTGTTTTATAAAACTTGTTGTCAGTATTATTACTGATCCATTCACTTCCACAAAATTTGATCCGGACAGAATATCTAACATTGAACATATTTTGCTCATTATAAATTTAAATGATTTATTTAATGATGATAATTATTATTCAGAGTATGATACTGAAATATCGCATAATCTAATATTATTTTTGTCATAATTTATTATTTAAAATACTGCTATTACCAAGTATATTTCTTATTGTCACATATTATTTCAGATTATACCATACATTTAATATGCCACATAGGAAATAAAAGAACTGGATTATTATTATTATTATTATTATTATTATTATTATTATTATTATTATTATTATTATTATTATTATTATTATCATCATCATCATCATCATCATCATTATTATTATTATTATTATTATTATTATTATTATTATTATTATTATTATTATTATTATTATTATTATTATTATTATTATTATTATTATTATTATTATTATGTTTCAAAAGGCACTTTATTAACTCAAAAAAAATTTAAATTGATGTTACATTTTGTAAATTCTTTGGTTTTTTTACATCAGTGTCTAGATTTTTGATACATAGATTAATATAAGAGCGGATATACTTAAAAAAAAATGTTTCAATACTAAAAGATCTCACATTGATTACAACCATTATTGTTTTTATTCCTGAAGATTTTTCAATCAAATAAGAATCATATATAGTTATTACTGGTGATTTTAATATTTTTGATTTTTATTCATGTACTACTATCATAGATCCAGTCTCGTTTCCACAGAAAGCATTGAGAATGATTCAGTTTTGCAATTTGTTAAATCTAAAACAATATAATCGGTACACCAATTTTAATGATCACACATTGGATTATGATTCTTTAGTGATTTTCCTACAATTGAATGTTTAACTACTTCTTCTCTTCCTTTTTCCATTGATTTGCATCATCCTCCCTTACATTTTATATTAATATTAAATTTAATAGACTTTGACCCTTTAAAATTAGGAAAAGAAACCACATAAAAGGAAATTATTTGGGTCTTTATTTACAATTATCTAATTTTAACTGGAAAAATTAGTATTCTCTCATCTGATATAGATTTCTGCATGAAGTTTTTTGAACATTCACATAGTGAACTAATTGACAAATACATTCCTAAGAAAATTTTTTACCTGACCATTTTCCTGTCTGGCTTTCAGTCTCTCTTAAAGAAATTATTAGAAGGAAATCATTTGGACATCATAAACATTGGAAAAATAAGACCTTAAATTACTATAACAATTTTATTAATTATAGAAGATTGTCAAAGATTATATACTCATAGAGATTTTCAAAAATTTATACAAAATACTGAAAGTCATATTTCTGATAATCCTCTGCAATTTTGGTCTCAAGTTAAGGATTTAGATATTACAAAAAATTACAGAGCAATAATTCTAATCTAGTCGCAGATGATTTTTTTCATTATTTCTCAGAGCTTTTTAAAAAATCTAATTATTTTGACTAATTTAACTGAAAATAATGATCTAGTTAAAGAAAGGATAACATTTAATTCATTTATTGAATCTGATATTATTTTTGCTATTAGGCAGCTTAAATTACATTCTAGTGTGGGCCCTGACAATATCTCTAGCTTTCATTTATAAAGTATAGAGCAGACTACATTGCTTCTCCTCTTTTGCATATTTTTAATTGCTCTTCAGAAAATAGTACTTTTCCTATATCCCTTAAAATGCTAAAGTTGCTCCTATTTTTAAGAAAAGATCTAGAGATTTGGTAAGTGACTATAGCCCTATTTCAATTCTACACACTGTTGCTCGAAATTTTGAAAGATGTTTATATAATAAAATTATCGTGGATAAGCCCCTAAGACTTGTTGGCACCAGGCAGCATGGATTTTTGCTCTAATAGTCGTCTATTGAAACAAATTTATCTAAGCTATTTTTAAATTCAATTGAGAATAAATCTAGGTTATTGATGTTGTTCATTTTGATAGTGTCCAAGGGCTTTTGAGCGAGTTAAATCCAATTTTTTCTTTGGAACCTTTGTAGGTTAGGCTTTTCCAAATTATTAATTAATTGGTTTGACCTTTCTCCCAAGAATATAATGTCTTGTGAGAGATTTAACATGTGAAATTGTCAGTCATCAGTTATTATTGCTTCACTTGAGGCCTAAGTGTAGTGTTTTTGCACCTTTATGATATTTAATGTGATACATTGATGATACCTAAAAACATGCCTTAAATTTCCAGATCTTCTATGCTATGTAGATGATTGCAAACTTCTTAGGCACATTTGATTGTAAGATTAATGACTGTTTTTTAGCTTTTTTTATTATTGTTAAGAAAAAATTTACAGTGTCAGGTAAGCTGCATTTGATAATTATACATAGTTTCATAAAGAAGTTCAAAGTTTTAGCAAATAATTGTGTGGTATTGTCATAACATTTACTGCAGTAGTCTGAGGAGGATATCATCTCATCATCACAAATGATAATCTGTGCCCATGTGTCTACAAAGAGACGCTCTGGCACACAAGGAGTCTATCTCTGTTCTACATGCATATTGTTTGTTAAAAACATCCAAGGATAACTATGTCCTTGTCTGAAGATATGCTGGCACCTGGTGATCCATAAGGCATGTAGTAGCATGCTGCTAGCCTGATAGTTGCATAGTTTCCTTCTTTAATTGACCCGAACAATTGACAGGACAATGCCACAGCCAGAGGAAATGTTTGCACAATTTTATTTCTAGTGCAACTCAGGTATGAGCAGGCATAGAAGATGCTCCAGTGTTTCTTCAAGCATATTACAGAGTTTACACATGGGGTTTAATTGACGAAATCCTCTTTGCATCTCCAAAAAGTGACTGGTGGGCTTTAAGGAGGTCAAGTTAAACTTGATTATTAAATCGACCAGCTTTGGTCCTATGCACCAGTATCTTGGACTTCTTGAGCATTTGTTTTACAGACAGTCTTAATCGGGTAGACAATGGGTTTTGATTTGGGAAAAGGATTTTGTATACTTCCCAATATGTTTTCTTAGCTTTCCCTAATTGCTCAGAAACTGAAAATAGAGTCCCCAGTTGTTTTTGCAGTAGTTCTTTGACCCATTTACTGTGTATGGGTGGTGGTGTATCTGTAGGCTCCACAGTGTCTTCACTCTTGATCCTTTCTTTTTATTATGGATTTTCCTGAGCACTGAAAGAGCTCTCTTGAATTGCTAAAACACCTTGACGGTACAGGCAGATCAAGTCCATTCAGGTCATGTGGTTCTGCACCTTGGCCAGACTGATGCATACAGTTTTTCTCTCTTCCACATCATCTTGGTGCAGGCTGAATTTATAGCATCCTGAAAACCCTTGGTTGGTTTGAAGATGGGCAGGTAGTAGTTTATACGTGGAAACACCATCATATTTAACAATGACACCTTGCCTGGGAGTGAGAGGGAGATCATTGAGGTGGGAGTTTGTTACCTTCTTGGTTTTGTTCAAAGATCCTGCTGGATGGCCCTCCTTATCGCTGTTTTGAGAGGGCAATTGGGAACCCAAGGAATTTCTGTGGATTTCCTGTATATCTTGATGGTACTGTAACACCCCTACTGACTTTCCAGACAACAGATTTGTCTGGGTTGACAGCCAGATTGAATTTGCTGCATATCTGTCCAGCAGTTGGTATAACCTTGGCAGGCATTTCTCAGAAGGGAGGAAAATGGTAACATCATTCACATATGAAATGTGGTGGAGTTCCTCCTTTATGCTGGCACAAAGGACTGGTAGTTCTTTTTCCACATTTTCTAGTAGTGGATTCAGGTACGTAATGAAACAAATGCTTAGTGGGGACCCCTTTGGGGATTGATAGATGTGGTCTGAAACCAGTGCCAGGGAGCCATCAAGTGATGTGTGAATTGACCTGTTTAGCAACAAGTTAGCAATGATTTTAACATAGACAATAGGTACTCCATAGTGCCTTAATATGGATAGTAGTTTTGCTGGCATCACGGAGTCAAAGGCAGCTGCAAAGTCTATTTGAACAGCAATGGGCCCTGATTTTCGATGTGATCTTACATGCTCCACCAGCAGCATGAAGCGCTGCACCGCCTCAATGGTGGATGTGCCTTTGCGCAAACTGGTGTACAGAGATCCTGGTAAGTAACTGCTGCTGGATCCTATCCTTAACCAATGATTCAATTGACTTGATGATTAGTGGGGACATTGAGATAGGTCTAATGTTAGATAAACTGGATGGATTGGTGAATTTTTTCATGTATGGTACAAGAGCAATTGGATACAGGTCAGGAACACTTTGAAAGTCCCCGGCCAGCATATCAACTACTCTCCGTACTATCGGAACTGTGAAATGGCCAAGGTGCAACAATACAAATCAGGGAATGCCATGTAAACCAGAATGCACATGTTCAGGATAGGATTGAAGCTTCTGGATGATTTGTTCCTCTGTTATTTTGTGTTCACCAACTGACTGTTTTTTACTTCAAAGTGATATAGATAATTTCTTGAATTGGTGTGAATATAATTATATAT